>PVKB01003951.1:0-52265 GCA_004027205.1 Ctenodactylus gundi | reverse complement strand
TGTCAAAAAGTAATTTGCAAAAAAAGTATAATTAAATAATGTTCAGGATATGGATATAAAATTTTTGTACATTTTATATAAATTTTGTTTTTCAAGGAAAATTGACCATTTTTCACTTTTATTGCTACTAATGAACAAGAATGCATTATTTTTTCTTTTTTCTTTTATTTTTAAACATTGAGCTTTTCTGTTAGAAGCATAGCTGTTTCCGTAGAAGGCATTACATCATGCTGCTAGCTCTGCCCCATTATTTTATATACTTCAGGTTGGAACTGGAGAAACCTTCAAATAGAAATTTATAGGGCAGCATTAAATAACTTCAAACCCAATGTGTTTCTTCAAGGATGAACTAAGAGCTCACTGCAGGTTGTATACAAGACTAAAGCACAAGCACACAGAAAAATCTGCACAGTAGGAAAGTTGAAGAACTTCTATAATTTTGAGTACTGGAAAGTTGTAGCAATGAGAAAACATTTCTATTACACATGTTTCTGATTTCCCTTAATGTTACATAGATCGGAACTATTTTAGACGCTAACACTGAACAACAAAAAGATAGCAGTTGTGGCCCTACATAGTGATGAAAACCAAGGCAAAAAGACCCTTAGAGAGCATACAAAATGAAGCAATACATAATATTAAATCTACTTCAGATGGCCAGTAGCATACGCACAAAATTAAAATTAGCAGGCTGAACTTCCAGCTTGAGAAAACTCATTTGGTTCCTACTAATTTCTCCTTGTGCACTATGGGTTGGGTTTTATATGTTACTTTTTTTTTTGTTTTTTTAACAAGCTGCCTTTCTTGCCTAGTTCAGTTTACATTAGTAATAAAAATGCTTGCAAATGACAATTTTAGAGAAAAGGATAACATTTTTTCCACATTTTATTGATATGTATACGTGCAAAATTTAAGATTTACAATGGAGTTGAGCCTTTTGTGCACATATGTATCTTGTCAAGGTGACAAGGGCTTTCCCACTCTCCTTTTCTCCCTCCCTCCTTCCTCCCCCACCCTACTCCCCTCTTTCACTTTGTCTTTCATCTTAAGTTCCATAGGTGTTGTGGTACGGAGATCACTTAAAAGACTAGAAATATATATCCCCTTCGATCCAGCCACACACCTCCTGGGAATTTATCCAAAAGAGACCAAAACTACATATAACAGAGATACATGTATACCCATGTTCATAGCAGAAAAGGATGACATTTTTTGCACAGTCATTCTCAAAGACACCGTTACTAACTAGGTTCCTGAGAATCTGGCCAAATTTGAGTGAAATGAAATCATCTGCTGATTACATATTTCAGTATAAATGTTGTGAAGATTCAGAGATGATGCTTGTACTTGATTAATTCTATAATCCTGCTTTCAGGGTAAAAGGAGATAGTCTATATGTAAGTTATCAAAATCATCACTCTTTCAAAATACACAAGAGAAATTTGCAATGGCTCATGCTGGTGTATGGTACTTTAGAGGTAACTTATTTGGACAGGAGAGAACATGGTGTCTTTGAAAAGGCGCTTTGAGTCTTTACCTGAATAGCAGCAAGAGTTACCTGCAGATAATTTCCCTTAAAGGCCATTTGAGTGACTGGAACTGAGATCCTAATCATATGTCCACTTTCACCCACTAACATTGCCAGATTACAGCATGTTTTTCAACACATTGCAATGAGGCTGTTCTGGGAAATAACCTCTGTCGATAGGTCGGTAATACCACAGTCTGAATCTCATTAAGAGCCATACTTGGTTGAAATGCATAGATTACACTTTTCTCTTTCTTCGTAAGATCCATTAAAACTAAAACTGATAACAATTAAAAACATTTGTTCAACAGCGCCCTATGTACATACAATTGGAACATTTGTAACCATTGCTATTTACAGTTGTACATGCAAATTGAACACAGAGAAAATGTTATTACCGTTAGACTTGTTTGCGAATATATGTACAAAAGAGAAAATAATACATGCAAATGTATTATGAAGTAATTATTTGACTTTGAATTGGTAAGATCTTATTCGCATATTTAACAGATTTCTGGAACTTGTCCTAGTATAAAAGCACTAATCAAGATTTGTAGTAATTGCATTCTGACTCTGTTCTTCGTCAAATAGCAAATAGTGAAATGAAATATGCTAAAAGGGGTCATATTTGTGTCTGATGCATCACTAATTTCAGGATTTAGTGTAATATTTGTTTGCATACAACCCTGAATATTATAAATGTTTATCTGTTCACCACATCACAAACAAATAAATCTCTCATTATCTGAAATTTTAATAATAATGACTATTTGCAACCTGTTCTTTAGAGAAATGACTTTTCCCGTAACAATTTGAATTGCCCTTAGTTTTTGTAAGCTTTTTATTTCTATAAGTAACATGTGTCCCTTGAAGGGATTATGTCAACTTCTGTGGATTGTGTCCACATCTCCATTAGGATCAGGATTTGTCAACCACCCTTGACTGGGGATCAAGAACTGATCTGGATTAGAGTGTGAGTGATTTGTGGGCTGGCCAGTGAGAGAAAAACAACCAGCCAGATGTGGGAGGGCCAACTGGAATCCAATGGTATAAAAGGAAGGAAGAGGGCCGATTGTTACAGCTTCTTCATCTGGGAAAGCTCTCACCTGTGCACTTGTCTACGGGACACCGACTTGTTACATATTGCAGATCTAAAGCACATATTCGCACCCGTCTCGATTTGTGCCTGTCAGCCCATTGCTGCCCTTCCGTCACCGATCTTCAGGCTTCGATCTTTGCCTGAGATCTGCAACAGACTCTCACCTTTGCTGAGCAGCCATCTTGGACTATCTCTATCCTTGGATTTGTAAGTCTTCCTAATAGACCTTTTGGTGATAAAATATGTAAATTCTGTCTTTTGAAAGAACCCAAACTAATACACATATGATTTTTCTCAAATCTTATGCTACTGAACATTTTGATGTGACAATACTTATTAGTCTTCTCTTATGAGAAAAAGAAAAGATAAAAAATCCAAAGACAAATAGAATGGAGAATACTTTTACTTTATTGTGTGATAAAATTATTCTGGGCTCACTTTTATCATATATTGCAACTATATTCTAATAAAATAAGATTTCAATAACTCTCTTGAGTGTTCTTGGCTCAAGTCATATTTGATGAGCTACAGCTACCAATTCTAACTGCTCATAATACTGTATTTTAAATGCATACAGACTTTGAAAAATGCACTAGTAGGATAATATCCATTATTACGTGTTTTAATTCTGCTCCAATGTTCACATTGTTTAATATTTCTTGTTCTATGTAGTCAAGTGCATTAAAAATTCTGATGTTTAAAGAAAAAATAGGCTAACATAAGACCATTTTGAATCTACTATTAGATGAGTTACTCCAGATAGTCTATAATTTGATTGAAAAGGGACATGGCCCAGAAACTGCTATGAAAATTAAAACAAAGATGAAAACTATCTTCCACATTGATTTTAATGTGCCCCAAGTATGAGAGTCACTAATGATGCATGTTTGAGTGGTATATAGTGATTCCTGGGCAATTTGTTATTTCAAATATGCATATTATTTATTTGACATGTAAGTCCTATATTTATCAAATATTTTAAAATAAAAATATTTAATCTAATATTTTCATGTCCCCAGACATACGTTTGATCTTTCTTATATCTGTAAACTATGTAAACATTTGACTCTAGTCATATCATTTATCCACAATTCTAATTTGCTGGAGTATCTTCCAACCACTTGGTTCTATTTTAAGAAAGAATTATTGAAACCTTAGGTTTGTTACAGCTACTTAAAATTAAGCCTTCACAAGATTGCAAGGCTGATTTATCTGTTTTCTTTCAAACTACATGCCAGAATCTTTATTTCTACAACAATGGTTTTATTTGATCTTTAATTTAGTGGTGTTGTTTTTAACTGACCTACTAAATTTGAAAATCATTTTGTAGAAGTAGCCCACTAAGAAACTACAACTACATGGGAATATAAACGTATTTTACATTATAGTTTTAAGTCAGTGAACCACCAGAGATCTGGAAAATAGAGGAGTGCAATTTTATTACTACTCGAGTAAGGACAATAACTCTGACATAAAAGTGCTCACTGTATACCAAGACATGTGCTTGATCCAGAAAATGTGGTATGTATTCCAAAGTACAGTATAGTTCAATTATTTCTGTCCTAAAATTATTTGTATTTCTCAAAAGAGGAAAATGAAATTCATGAAAGCTGAATAATTTGTGTTTACACCACTGTCACGTTAGTAGAGCTTGAATTGGGAGCCTATCGCCTGCCATCTGGATCTTTGGTACACACTTTGTTCTCCACGTGCTTGTATGTTCTTTTTAATCCTAATTTGGAGTAGATATGGTATGGCTCAAAGTCTTGTTACAGACAAAGATATTGAGTTTCAGGGAAATTTGTTCTTAGATTAACCAGCTATTGATACAAAGTTGAGATGATATATCAGTGGCTACATATTCTACAGCACTTTTCTAATACATCAGAATTTCTTCTTTTTTCTCTCCCTTTCTTTCTCTATTTTTTATTTGTCTATCATTCTGTCTATTTGCCATTTATCTTTCTACCTTTTCTTAAGTGGGCATTAAACATTCAGAAATGTCAGGTATGCTTTCTAAAACTAACAACTCTTGCTATCAAAACTGCTGCTACTGCATGTTTTCTTAACTAAAGACATTAATGGGTCTTTCTTATAATAGTATGTTGATTAGGCAACTGCACGGAAAAGAAGTTTTGTGGGAGTAGCAGGTGTAGCTCAGTGATTACAGCAATTGTGTAGAAAGTGTGTGGTCCCGGGTTCATCCCCAGCACTGTGTACTAGCTGGGTATCATACCACCGTCCTGTACTCTCAGTGCTCAAGAAGACGAGGCAGGAGAATTGCATAGCATTCTACACCAGCCTCAACAAGATTGAGGGCCATGAGTGCAGGACCAGCTAGATCAACAGTGAGACCTTATCTCAAAAGAAAAAAAAAATAAAAAAAAAGAAAAAGAAAGGAGAAAGTTGATGATTTAAAAATTAAGACAAAGCAAACCTGTTAATTTGTGCATTTCTAAAATCAAATATTCCTGAGTTAATTTTTTGTTATCTATTCTTAACGAAAACAAAATAAATATTTTACGAATGCTTAAGAGTCTCAAAGGTTTTGCTAGACTCAACTTATAAAAGGTGGCATTGTCATAATGACATATGCGAGTAATACACTTAAAGTGAGAAATGTATGTTTGCTTGGATTTTTGTTCCACTTTGTTTTCAAAGATAAAACTCTTTTACTTGTGGACTTGTGGAATTAATTGTTCCTGGTGTAACAGCTAATTTATATTGAATAATAAATGTCCTCTGGGAATGTACTCCAAAAAAAGAAATGACTTATGAATTTCACACTGCTTTGAAGACCTAAGTACTATGGAAAGTTTTAATTGGGCTTTCTGCTTCCATATGTGAACTAATTATATATATATATATATATATATATATATATATATATATATATATGTATGTATCAACACCTTATCAGATATATGATTGGTAAATATTTTTTTCCTCTTCTAGTTAGTCTTTCACCCTGTGATTTTTTTCTCTTTGTTGTTCATAATTTTTCAGTTTGATGGAATTCCACTTGGTAATAAGGACTGCTTCATCTGTAGTGTTGGGTACATATGTATTCATTATAGTTCCCCCCAAGGTTAAAATTAGAGTTATCATATGGTAAAGCAATTACACCAATGCACAAACTTTTGTGAAAAACTCATTCATGTCAAATGTTTTGAAGACATTTCAGTTAATTGCAAGATTTATATGACTTGTTTAGTAAAAAAAAAAAAACACTTTATTTAAGCCTTTATTTTTATAGTATTCATTCTGAACGAATGGTTTAGAAAAACTTTCAATTTTCTAGACAGTCTTTTTTATAGCACTGTAGAAACTTTTTAGTTAGTTTTTTTTTTTTTTGAGGTGGTACTTTTGTGCTTATGTGGGGGGCGGGTTCTTTGTTTTTGTGGTCAAATTCTAAAATGTTTTGCTGGTTACATTGACTATGAAATGTCTCAGCCAGAGTAAATATTTTAAAATTTTGTCAAATTGGGTTCAACTGAAGAGCCTAGAGAAGAAAAATAAATCATAATAGTTAGAGCGTTCTTCCGAAGTGATGAAATTAAAATAAAATCCCTTTTAAGATTTTTGGTGATAAGAAAATATTTAAACAGAGCGTAGAGATTAACGAGTGTGAACAAGGATGGAGAACATAATAATTTTTTTTTCTTACGAGGCCTTGGGATTAAAATTATGAATCTTCAGTCCACATATGTTTCTGGAGCTCCTATCCAGGTTGGCCTATTTAGGACTTAGGATCACAGGCACATTTGTCATGGACAGGTACCAACAACCACAGAAACACACACACTTGAGACTTTACAGAATGACCTCCGTGTGTATCTGTCAAATCCGGAAGGCATCATGCTCAAAACTCTCTGATATAGCTCCATGAATATAATGGCACTTTTGACACTCTAATATGCTCCCCAGAAATTTTACTTGCCTTCTAGCAATAGTGTTTCCAGGATGGATAGGAAAGAAAAATATACCTCCTTGTTTTATGTCCTCTGCTTTGTCATTTATGGGCCTCCCTATAGTCCTAAAATATATGTCAAATAATTTTAAGACGAGTAACTCTTCTCCTAGAGGAGAAGATGGGGGACAAAGGCAGTGCCTTCCAACAAAATAGTATTTGTTTCCATGTCCACACCCCCAACTTTATTAATTTACTAAACTTTTAGGTATTGGATGCTATTTAAATCATAACTATTATACACTTGTAAATGATACAAGATTCCAACGAAGTAATAAATATTAACTGCTTCATGCTTAATTCTGAATTCTGTGTGTTGTGTGATGGAGAACACAGGCTTGGCCACTGCTCTCCCAGAGCACACATTTTCCTCATTCAAGAAACAGAAGTCTCACTTCATGTAGATTAAGTTAGAATCAACAGAGGAAATCTTTGTTATAATCTGTAGCTCTCTGTGTATTCCTCCACGGAAATATTTATAATCTGATTCGCGGTTGAAACATTTTTGTGTAAATTCTTCCTCTTGGAATTTGCACTATATGACAACTGCTTATGAATATACTAAGAATGTGATATCTGTTATTTGAAAATTCAATAAAATTCATATGCTTGACTGTAGAACGCAAACTATAATTTACTTCAAAATCAATAGATGACCAAAGTCAGTTTAGATCTCAGAAATATTCTAAACTTTAATAAATCCAGGTTTGGAAATATTCAAACAATATACTTATAGTTTAAACCTGTTTGCTACATTTCAGTATTAGAGTTCATTGTACATTTAGTCTGTGTGTCTCTTCTTTGCCAAAACATTGAAAAATAAGTTTTGACAATATTGTTAGCTTATAGTACTATAAATATAAATAACAGGATTTAACCTGTGCTCTGGTGGATTTAAAAATTGTTTTGGTCCTATTGGCTTTTATCGTCCTATTCTTCTCTTTTGGAATGGAGATGTTTACCGTGTGCCAATTTATGCTGGAAGGTCTTCCCTCTTCAGTTTTAGCAGGAGCTCCCAGTTGAGAGGCCGCCTTGAGTCCCAGAGGAGACTTTGGGCATGGACTTTCAGCAGCTGGAACAATTGGGACTTTGGCAATTTTTGACAAAGGACTAAATACCTTTTGCATAAGAAGGAGGCCATGAGTCTTTTGTGTGTGAAGGGCTGATAGTGGTTGTTAGGATCCCCCAAATCCTCATGCTTCTAGGAATACTGTGTAATGTTGGGAGGTGGGGCCTGGCTGGAAGGGGCAGATGCTGGGAAATGACCTGGACTGGTGCTGGCTGGTTCTGCCCTTCCTCCCAGTCTGTCTCTGTGTCCCCATGTTGTAAGGATGTCTGTCAGGGGAGCTCTGGCCTCAGCCCTGTTCTGTGCTTTCACCATTTTATTATCCATCCACCTGTGAATGGACTATGACCTGAAACTGTTAGCTACAATAAACTTTTATTTCCTAAAAACATAAAAATAAATAAATAAGTAAATAAAAATAAATTATAGATAACCAAAGAAGGTTGGAATCTAGTAAGCTAAGCTATAAGGACAATTGCCTCTAAAATCTTAAAGAATATTTTACAGTCTTCCCAACTTACAGTGGCATTTTTTTTTTTACTCAGAGACGAGTAAATAATGTAGATTGGCTTTGAAAAATGTGATGGAATCTCACAATTTCTAAATTTCAGCTATTGCCAGAAACAATATAGACCTAATATTTAATAATTCAACCTTGTCCAGCAAAATAGTCTGGGATATATTTATGGTTTTGGTTAGAGGAAAACAGGTGTGCAGGAAATTTAAATAACTTTTTGATAAGTCTATATTTTATACAAAATATTTAGATTGAGTAGAATAGTCAGAATATGAAATCACTCTGATGAGTCAAATATAATTGTTGAATTATTTCTTCTCACTTTCACAATATTGACAGAGGCTTCAGAATTGGAAAGTGAAACAATAGGTTGCACCCAAATTCCTCTTATAAATCGCGATAAATTCTATCTCACCATTTAAGACATATTAAAAAAAAATGGTGCCAAAATTGATACTACTCGGATTAACTAATGGCCACTCCAAAACTAATATACAAATTTGAAGAGTCCAGGTGAATTCTTTTGAGAGAATTGTTGAAGTAATAAATTCCTCCACTATGTGAGAGAAATAAATGATGATCCTGTCCCTCTCTAATTCAGAAAAGTGTTTCAGAGAAATAGTCATAGGCTGCATATATACAGTTCGACTTAAGTATGAACAGTGAAATAAACAGGAGCTGCTGGCAATATCTACTTTTGTCTGTAGGTAAAAACAAAAGGAAGTGACCTATAAAGCAGCCTTCTTAGCAGAGAGGGGCGGATTCTCCAGGGACAAGTCCCTTCACAGAGAAGACAGCAGTAACTTTGAATCATCTTGAAAGGTACTCCTGGAAGAGGTTGGGCAGAGTTTCTCTGAAGGAAGACTGGATGAACTGAGACAACGACGTGAAGACAAAAGTTTTAACGCTTAGACGAAAGGTAGATAAACAATTATCCATTCTTAAGAAAATAATCTATATTCACACTCCTTCAGCTGGAGATAACAGAGGATTCTCCAAAAATAATTCATCGAGTGGACCACACATTCGCCAATTATGAATATGTAATGAGGTGTTTGATTCAATTGCTCATCCAGACGTTGAAAGCACAAGACTATCCTTCAAATACTAAAGAATTAAGTACAATGAGAAGAAAGAAGGGGCTGGCAGGATCGTGTTGCCACAACTTCTGAAGCAAGTATTATTACTGGGTAAATTTGAAAATTTTATGGTGGATAAGATTTTAAATGATTTAGTATTATCCTGAATCTAATTGCTTGCTGAAATATGGTCATTTACATAACTTAAATAGATTTAAAATAGTATGAAAGCATTTTGACACATAACACAGGATAAGAAAAAAATCTACAGAGAAGACGTAGATGGTGGTAGAGAAGACAAGAATATTTTGTTAAATTCAGTGGAAATTATTTCATTAAACTGCAATAGAACTAGAGTCTTAGTGATTACTTTTCAGAAGACAATTTACAATCATTATCAGAACTGGAGAATGCAATACACACACACACGCACACACACACACACACATGCACACACACACACACACACACACACACACGCACACACACACACACACTTCCTCAGCATATAAGAAAGATTTTTCAAATCAAACTAGAAAGTAGATTTGAAAGTTTGACATTTTTATTATATCTTAAAAACTGCTTAGGCTTAAAAGGCCACGGATTTAACTCAAATTATCATAGATCTTGAAATTTGTAAGTTATACAACTAATTTAATTTCCTTTGATACTTACAATGATCTTACAAGATGACTATTGATTCCAAACTGAGCTGTGATGCACTTTTTAAAATTAGTTGCATTTTTTATGGTGATGCAAAATGACAATACACAGACGTGTTAAATCATAAAATCTAGTAACTCTATTAATTGGACTGATCATTGTCAGAAAGTTCATAGTATTTGGGATAATAAAGTACAATATAAAACGTATCAATTAGAAATAAAGAATTTATTACAGCGAATAGTAAGGAATCTAAAAACTACCGCCAAGGTCCCTAGAGCTAAGCCAGAGCACCCTAAAAAGGAAATAAACAGGAAGAGCCTTTCCTTCAGTGAACTAATAGGCTTCACTGCACAGTGCTGCTCTAGCTCTGGAGGGCAGGTAAGTTTGATCAGGTGTCACAGGCTAGAGCTGGCGAACCAAGGTGCCCTGTGAGGCACCTGCCGGGGTGACTGGGACTCTGCTGGAGCCTGTGTGAGCCTGGGACATCAGCGGCTTGCCATGCAGGCAGCTGACACAGAGTAGAAGAGGGAACTACATCAAAGTCAGGAAGTTTTTCTCCTCCAATGTCCCACTGGCGCCATCTACTGACAGAGCTTAAGCATCTTGCCAGATGGCGCATGGCGAATATTCACCAAGTTCCAAATGCAATGGAAAATGAATTCAGATCTGAGCGGCAATAAAGCAGTAAGTGGCAGGGTGATTTCAGTACTGCCACTGTATACAATGTACATATGTTACAGGTAGATGAGAAGATAGTAGATATAAATATAGAATATTTTGGTATGTAAGAAACAGAAAATATATTACGGAATGTTACAAATTGTGTATTATTCTTTATAAGCGATTAACAGCACAATGTAGGGTATTATTTGTTTATTAAATTTAAAATTTAAACAGAAGTGGGAACCTGAGAACCGATACCATCTGCAAGGTTTTCTTTCTTTTCTTTTTAATTGTGTGTGTGTGTGTGTGTGTGTGTGTGTGTGTGTGTGTGTGTGTGTGTGTGGGGGGGGGGGGGTCTTTCTCTGTTAGCCCAGGTTGGTCTTGAACTCACTAAGTAGGCCAGGCTTGCCTTAGACTCAAGGAAATCTTCCTGCCTCAGTCACCTGAGTGATGGAATCACAGACATGTGCCACCATGCCAGGCTCTATGTGGTACTGAGGAATAGAACTCAGAGTCATGTGCTTGCAAAGCAAGCTTTTTGATCGCTGTGCCATTTCTCTAGCCCTTCAAAGAGGTTTTCTATGAAATAAAATGAGTTCTGACTTTAACAGAAATATATTATTATTATTATAGGACATTACAGGAGGTATTTTTGACTAGAAAAATAAAATGTATGCTGTCAGGATTCTCCAAATCTAAAGTGCTAACTTAAGGACATTAGTAAAGTCAACTCTGTTTTCTTGCCAAAATTGCTTGCTCAGAATGACTGGGTCTGTAAATAACTTTCTGAAAATACAAGATTTTTTAGCAGATTCTGTTGTATCTTATGAGTGAATGAGAATGTAGAAAGCTCCATTGTTTCTTAACTGGCCTTGTTTTGTTACAAGAGTCATTCTCAAAATGTGGAACTAGAAGCACATTAGTAACTACTCCTGAGGACTTAGTAGAAAGCAATTTCTTAAGCTTCACCCCAAAACAAAATGAGCCTTGGACGCCCCATAATTTATTTCTGATTTCAAGGTTTGAGATTCTATGATTAGTTTTTGTATTGTAAGTTTTCTAAGGAAATGTTTCAGGTGTATAGCACAGCTAATAAGCTTTTCTTTTTAGACATTAGAATTTTATATGGCTTATTCTGAGATTTACTTCTTCAGGTAGAGTTTCCCACTCATTTCTAGTTGGCCTATTGAGTAAACAGATTGGAACTATAGCTGTTGCCACATGTTATTATTAGTTATTACTAAAGTTTCAATCTGAAATGTCCTGGCAAGCCTCATGTTAAAGATTTAATCTCCAGGATGGTACTGTACCAAAGTAGTAAAATTGTAGAGACATTTTTGGAGGTGGAGCTGAGTGGGGTTGGTGGAGTACTTCAGCCCATTTAAAGGGTGCTACTGGACTCTGGTTCTTTTTTTCTTTTTGTTTCATTATCAACATGAGATGAAAAGCTTTTCTCTATTACATTTCTGCAATAATAAGTCTCCCTTACTACAAATTCAGAGCAACTGAATTAACGAATGATGGGCTAACACTTTAAAGTGGGGACCAACAAACAAACAAACACACAAAAAACTTGTTTCTTCCGAAGTTACCAGAGTGTTACAATTATAGAAAATTGACTAACAAAGTTAGTAAGATGAAAAAATCCTAATTGTGTCAATTTTAAATATGACATAAATAGACTAAATAAAATCTCCCAAGCTAAAACTAGAATCAATGAAAATTATATTCTTGTGTCTAAACTGCATACGTACTCTTTGATATTTTACAAATAAATGTTTAAATTTATATGTATTTCTAATTTAAATATACATATATACATAATTATGAAGACACTAAACAGATCCATATGTGTGTATACATATATACATATATACATATATGCATATATGCACATTTGGTACCTGCATGATATAATTTTGAGCTGCAAGGTTTCACATATGCACATCATTTTTGTATACTTGTGAAAACTCAAAAAATTCCAATCGACTATATAATTTAGAAATACTGAAAAGTTAAGAGAAAATCATGCTATGTTTATAAAATTATATGCAGAAAATCATCTATTTAATGCTCTCCTACCACAAAATAGGTACAATTTTATTATAAAAAGTTAAAATTCATCAAAATTTATACACACATGTAAAAATGTTTTGCGGCTGCATTTGCAGTTAGATAGTAATGTAAGCAAGGTAAATGCACGGAGTAAATCCTGGCTGCGTGAAACCACAGCAAAACTGGGCTCCAGTAACAATCCTGCAGCTACTTCTTGTCTTGCCGTGAGCCCGAGGGTTGCAAATAGCTACTTGAAATTCCACGGGGTACTAACAAGCTCTACGGGAGTAGTTGTCATTCCTGTACATTGTATAGGGCAGTATAAAGTGATCTCTCATAGTTCTCACATAGTTTTAGCATATGTAATACATACAACATACAAAATGCGTGTTAGTTGACTGTGTTGTCTGCAACATCTCCAGGCAAAAGTAGGACAATACTGATAAGTTTTTGGTAAGAGTCACACACAGGTTTTCTAGCAGTGTGAGGTCAGTGCTCCTATTCCCTTCATAGTTTGTGAGATTAAATATATAGAGCCTCTTTTTTTTCAATAAGATTTTGTAGCTTGATGTTAGGCTCTCTACCTGTTTTCAATTTTTGCCATATGAATTGAAGCAAATAGAAGGATGAAAAAACTGATCTAACCTTGTAATATCTTAAAAACCAAGCAATATTAGAAGTAAAGTATTTTTTTCTACCAGAATCATAATTTTCATCACTTTAAGAGAGTTTTCTTTGTGTTTTAGGAATATTTCACACAGAATGGCATGTTTTAATTGTTGGCCAAATACCCATAAAATTCATTAAAGTACAGACACCAACCTACTGAAAATACATATTCCTAAAACAAATTCTACATTTTATGTGGCTTTTTGTCTCTGTTTTTTTTTTTTAATTTAAAATTGTATGGCCTGGGGCACAGCTCAGTGGTCAAAGCACTTGCTTAGTATGTCTACGGCCTTGAGTTCAAATCTAAAGCACAACATAAAAACTATATGCGTATATGTTGGTCTTCACCCCTGCTCCCAGCAGTTGGGAGAGTGCATCAGGAGAATTGCCATAAGTTAGAGTACAGAGAGAGACCTTGTCTCAAAAGTAGCAACAACAGCGACAATTTAAGGCTATATGTATACCACTTATATAACATTTACTAAGAAACAGAAAATTTTTATGTAACATTCTGTTTATTCAGTTTCCTATCTCAAATGTTAGTTCTGCGCAGATCTACAGCATACTCCGATTTTTTTTTTTTCACAATTTGTGTATTTCTACAGAAACTGGTAGTCTCTCCTTGGGTTATTTGGCCCCTACGTTGATCGTGGCAGGAGAGCATAGCAACTTGATTCCCAAATCTGCGATGTCAGGTATTTTGGCTTGTGTAATGTTACGAATTGTGTCCCCTAGATACTACATTAGCAAATTGTAACACACACCAAGAAAAACAATTATACTATGTCTAGATTCAGTCTTGGAGTTGATGTTCAATACGGTACGCAGTAATCTCCCCATGGGGACACAGAGAATATCATTGGCTACAATTTATATTTTTAAAGGCAAATATTCATTTTTTTATTTCCTTTGTTTAACATCACTGAAAGAAAACACATATGTATTTATTCATGACATCTAGATAAGACAGACTTTTGAACAATACTATCAATTTGAAGGAGTTACACTCTTAATGTACCCTTTATTAAAAAATGAATTTGATAAAAGAGACTCAATTTTTAGATGTACACTCCATTTGCGGGCCTATTTCTTTAGCCATTCTGGTTTTGATATAAAATTACCACAGCCACTGAGAACAGAAGCTCAAAAGATCATGGCTAAACTTATCCTCATAATACAAATGGCATACTTTTGTAGATATATATTAGGAAACACTTACCTGTCCTAGAATATGATGATTGGAGGAAATGTTTATTAAGGATGTAAATAGAAAATACATGTCTCTCCTTGACTCTAACTTTATAATGTGAAAACTAGATTTTCCTCATTATGCGATGTATTAAGTTTGTGCCTAATTTTCTACTTCTTTTAGTCACATTTAACCCATCATATACTAAGACGGATAAATTAAATCTCATATCATGTATTTCCATCTTTCCGTTGTTATTTTTTAAGAAAGCCACTTCACAAAATAGAAAACACATATATACTACCATCTATATACATATATAGCATTTTTGCATATATATTAAATTAAAATTAAAGATGGAGTTTTCATATTGTAATAGTGTCATTTTATTGCTTTCTACACCAATATTTACCAATGGATATTAAAATTTACAACCCTTGAATAATTTTATACACTTACTATTTAAATACAAGATGCAAACAAGAATCTATTCAAAATTCAAAAGTGCAAACAAATAAATTTTTTGCAGTACAAATATATCCGGTTGTTTTCGTTATTATTAAGATGTTAAACATCGCTGGGACCCAGACGCTTCTCTCGTAGGTTTCTATTGTATATGATAGATTCCAGATTGTATAATATGTACCTTTGAGGAGTGAATTTCAGCCACAAAAGAGACTCGGCTTCTTAATGAGTAGTGCTACTGATAATATTCCTTCATTCTCTATCTCGTCTCTGGCAAAATTTAGAAAGTACTGGGGACTTTTTTGCTGTTATTGTAGTTCTGTTTTGTTTTTTGCACTATGGAGTTCTCCACAATTGACAACGTGCTATTTTCAGGAAACCCAGAGAGGCCCATTGTAATTCTACTTTTTATTTCCCCACTTAAACCAAAAACACCAAACTGTCCCATTATTTTCAAGAGTAAAACAACCCAGTTCCCGTTGGTGAACATTATACAAACAGATTATTTCTATATATTAAAGTATTCTGTGAGAACTCAGGCATGCCCATCTAACACAGGTGACGGAAGCCTTATTGAAACCTGTGAGATGATCCTACCCAAAATCCAGTATCGATATCTGGTTTCTTTACTTTTGCTAAGAAATGGTAGCATTAACATGTGCTATAAAATTGATAGTGAATATAAAAACGTTGAGGCACATCCAGTATTGACATGTATACAAGGATGTTGACCAAGAAGATTTCAACAAGAGGAAAATGTTAGCAGGAAGACTGAGGGGTGTGGGTCCCTTGCATTTGAGTTCTAGAGCTGCAAGAGACTTTGGTGTTACTCTGAATTGGGGTGAATGGGCTGCACCTCTCTACTCCTATCCTGTCTAGTCATTGGGTGTAGGCTTCTGGCTTTGTGCAAAGTAATTATTTTCCAACAGCAGCAATTTATAAAGGGGCTCGAAGTCCATTGCCGTCAGCTATCTTCTGTCTCCTGGTAGCAATCTTGCTGGCTGAGACAAACAAACAGAAAACCTTCTTTCACAAATGGGAATTTTAGGAGCTGATTACATGAATGTTGGATTTTCTTTGTCATGAATTATAAACACATAATCTCAACAGCAACATTTGTTTCAAATTTTACTTTATGTGGGAATTTATTTTGCTAACACTTTAAATATTTTTATTTTTACAGATACTGTTCTTTTTATTTTTGTATTAAATTAAAGTGGTTAGAATGTTTCTATTCTGTTAGGATTTGGTGATTTGAACATTGTACATACTGTGCCAAAAAACATTCTCATCAGCCACGAGCACAGCAGTTTCCTGCAAATATGGTTTGTTTGTGTGTGTTTTCATGAAATATTTCTTGCTTTATTTCTTTATTCACTGGATTAAGAGGGCTCCCAGATCATATCCACAGGTTTGCCATTTTATTGGCAGTAAATACCTTTGTGTATCGTGTGTTTCTTTGAGCTTCTTTCCATCTATAGGACTTTTGTTCAAAGACTATTGTTACAAGATACGATGGTCATTCCCAAAATAGTGCCTCTTTATTGGAAGAGGTAATGGTTTTCCTTTAAAATTTTATGAGTGAAATTAAAAGTTGAGGAATTCTACCAAAAAGCTTTTCAAATCTTCAAGTCCAAAATTATGCAATATCGAATATCAGAAAAAAATGTCATTCCTATGTGTAATAGTCAGCTGTGGTATTGGTCACTGTGATTTTATTTCCTGAGCATAGAAACAACAGGCAGACCAAGTACAAAGCTCATTGTGTAATTTACCAGATTAGTTCTGAGGTTCTCATTAGAGATGATTCCATGCAACTTTTTCTACTTATCTAAAAACATCAGAGAATTAAATTCTCGGGGATTGATTATCTGTAATATCCAAAGATGACAATTGATAATCGAGCCTCTTTCATTGTGTTAATGGAGGGGCTCATTACTATTGATATTTTCTTAATCTATCAGTGAAATTATGTTTGGAAGAGACAATCACTTGTCTAGGGAAATCATCTAGTCTGGGATTTTATCCTAGATCAGAGTCTGCCCATTTTTACATCATTTGTGCCCAGATGTCAGCCCATATAAGACAGGCAATTTCTTTTATGTTAATGACTCTCAGAAGGTCATCAATATGAAAAAACTGGATTGTATTTGAAGTTTCTATTATACTAACATTGGTTTGACTAGCTGATTAATATTTTCATGGAATAAATTCACTTCTCTATCAGAAGAGTTAAGTTGTTTTATTATATTGCTGGTAGACTAGAACCACCTGCTGTGAGCTTTTCTTATGGAGAGATATAGAAACATAAATAGCATTTTACTCTATATGTCTAATAATGTAAGTGCTACTAAATAGAAGGCATTATGTATAAAGCGTATACTCCTTATGCCATCATAATGCACAGCGAAGTTTTGAGCATTCTAGGTTATCATTAGCTTCTCAGGATGCTTAAACTGAAAATAATATATGAAGTACCCAGGGCGTATTTAATGTGATATGAGAAAAGTGATTTCTTAGTAAGTATTTTTAGTTTCATAGTCCTGATAGGCTTTGGAAGTACAGAAACTTAAGAGCAGTTAACGTTCACAATTATAGCAGCCACCGTAATAGAGACACACATCAAGTATCCTGACACCTTAGTATTGAATCTGAATAAAACTTAAACATCTATGCATTAGCAGTTAATGAAGAAACTTATTTTAAAGATTCCCTTAATTTTATGAGAGGACAAATTCCAAACGTCTAAAAGAAGAGAAATGGTATCAGTCTTTGAAGAGTAAATAGATAAAATAAGCATGTCACACATGTCAAATGTCATGGTATTTCTCACAAACACACACAGAGCTACATGACATGTGTTCTTAAGCCTGGTATTTTTGGTAGCAACTCTTGCATCTGACAACGATTCTCACTTGTACACAAATAGACTTCTGTGATCACTAGCATCACGCTGCAGTTCAAACAAAGGAGTAGACACTGGAAAATTATACCCATTATAAAATGGGTCTGACAATGATGGTCAAGAGGACATTAAACTGTAGGCAAGATTTTTAAAATTATATTCATTGATGTATGTGCAAAGAGTATAGTGAATAAACAAGAGACATTTTTATAAAACAGAGAGGAAAATGGTATTGTATTTAATTTTGCTTTCTAGACTTTCTAGAGTAGATTACTATTAATAATCTCTCATAAGTATATTTTCTGAATTATAATACCTCTTACCTTTGTTAAATTTTAATACCTCATACTTTATTTACAATGACAGTAAAATTACTAGTAAACACAAAAGGGAATTAAGAAAAGCAATATTACATTCTTATCAAATCAATTAAAATATTTTAAAATGTGAGCTATGTTACAACATTTAGATTACAGAGATAGGAAAATTAAAAAGTGCTTATAATTGAACTAAAATAATTCACTAATATTAGTTTTTTGTTATCAATTATTTATGTATGATTACCTTTAACATGCTGTTTTATAATTATACTTCTCAAGATTTTGTACTGAGCTTCTTTATACATCGTTATTCATCTATACACACATTTTAAGTAACTGCATGTGTTGACAATTTGTGAATTCACCAGAATTTTAAAAACATTCCCTATTTCTATGTCTATACACTATTTTCAATCTTATTGTTTTCTTACAAATAGTCTAGGCTGGGCTCAAACTTGCAATCCTTCTATTTCAGCTTCACAGAGTTGAGATTACAGGACTGTACCACCAAGTCTGGATAATATTACTATAATAAACAATTCTACAAATAAAACAATTATTTTTAATATTATTTTTATAATTTCTTGTACATAAGTTAGAGGAATCAAGTTTTCCAAAGAATTTTAGTGTTTTGCTAAACTGTCATTTGAATATATCATAGTAACATATCTTCCCAAAATACTGTACAAATTGTCTTGATATAAATAAACAGTCATTAATCACCTATAATATGTGTGGCTATATTTTTTTCTTTTTATGTTAGAATGGAAAATTAAGCATATAATGTGTTGATATAAGTAGTCTGTGCAGACTTTCAAACCTAACCATCACTTTTTCACTCTTGCATGGGTTATACTTAATTTCATTATAAAGATTCAGAGCTTTTGGAAGAAATAAACTATAAAGTAATATTCCCAAGGTATAGCCCACTTCTTATGATGATTCATCACATGTAACCTAAGTGTCATAGAAAAAGACAATGTTATCCTGGAATTGCATATGTGACAGGTTGATTTATCTTTGTATTCTTTGTGTTTTGATGTGTAGGCATTTTAATAGCATTCATTCGTTAATCTGTCAGGACTTACCTCTTATGTGCATGACACCATGGAGGGGCAAGAGATGCGTATACACAGAAACAGATAAAGTACATAATCTCTCCAAGGAGTGTAAAAATTAGTAGGGGAAAAATATGAAAATAAATAGCCACGATGAAAGATGAAACTCTAAATGTCCTACAGGGGTGGAAGCTGACTCCAGGGGAATGGTGATCAATGGAAGCATAGCACGTACATTGACACCACTGGCGGCCATTGTAAAAGTGAGGTGGAATCTTACTTCCTTCAAAAACATCATTCATTTTGCAGCCTTAAAAATGATGAAAGAAATAATGCATTTTCATTAATGGAAATTGAAAAATAAGATATGTTTACACAAATCCTTACCAATATCTAACCAGGTAATAATTCCATTGGAACTGAAACCTAGGCAATTATCTTTCTCAGCTTCTTATAATACTTGGGCTGTGATGTAAGATTCTTTCAAGATTATTGAAATAAAAATCCCTAATAACTGTATTGGTTTGGTTTATTTGGATCAAACTAGAGAAAATTGTAGCTTGTAAATAACAATTAGTATCGTCATTGAGTGGTTTTGCCAAAGAAGCCCACCTGTTAAAAGTACACACATTTTCTACTTAAGATTAATTCACGTGCATTTTTAAAAATAATATTTGTATTACAGAGTTTTATTACATTCAGAATCAAGAAGGCTGGGTGCAAATTTTATTCTTCAATGGTTCAAGAGTATGAACTAAGGAAAGGTTGTTAATTCTTCTTGACACGGGTTTCTTTATTTGCTAATATGAAAGATATCCTCCTGTAACCTACTAGTCTCTTTCAACAGTGTCTATATTACACTTCTTTTAATTTGTCTTATCTTAAGTGAAATACACCTTTCACAATTATTTTGTTAGATAACATTCATGCACGGTTTTTCCACCATCAGACATTAAGTGGTTCACTGGGTATATTATTTTATAAGATTTTTTTTTTTACAATTCCAGATATAACAGCACAATTCTACAAATTACTTCGTGTCTTCCATTTCTATAAAATGCAGTGTTAAAATTCAAGCATGATTTCAACTGTTAGAGAAAATTATTTCTAAAGTTATAATTAAATGCCTTATTTATATTTTAAATACAGCTGTGTAATTGTCACAGACATTTATCTGTGTTGAATGCAGGTAGGGTGCCATATACAATGTACCTTTTCTGAATAAAGAAAATTGTGCAAATCACAGCTGTAATTACTAGGTGCATGTGTGTAGAAAAAGAATGTTGTAGTCATTGCATTAATTCATCTTATTTTGAGCAGAAAATTATAAATTGCCTAGTTAAAACAACGTGGCACATTCATTTTCTGAGCACTTGATTGGTTAAGTATCACCCCTTCTACTTTTTTTTTTCTTATAGATTGGTCTATTGGAGGTTACTTTCTAGTAGATGCTGAGATTTTCCTTAGTGTTATTTCACTTTGATTTTGTTTCTTTGTGCGAGTGTGTGCATGTTTATTTTTATACTTTTTTTAAAAATACATGGCTCACTATTCTTCCCAAACTGTCAACTCAAGACTGAAATATTGTTTCCAGTATGACAAATGGTGACAGTAGTTATAGCACTATTACTTACCTCTTTTGTTTTCTCAAGAAACCTGTGACAAAATCAAATTAGCAGAGGTCACTGGGGAGATTGTTTGCTCTTGGCAGTATTACACTGGCAGCTTGTCACAGAGACAGCCATAGTTTTCATTAATATTACACATAAAGCCAACAGTGTCAAGAAAATTCAAGATTGATTGTTCTGCTCAGGCCTGACCTAGAGATTTTTGTTTGGTCATTTCTGGGCTTGAAGACTAACTTATAATTTTTATAGTATATTCACTTAATTTATATAATTTTGAAGATATCTTTGCCCTAACTGTTCCATTTGTTTTCTATATATGAAAATCATTTTTATCAGAAAAGAAACCTTATATACCAGTTAAAATATCTAAAATTATATTGGCATATATTTTTCTGTATGTAATGAATACATAACAGTTTAAAATATTAATTTTTAATGACTAATAATTTGTATACATTTATGTTTATTCTATGCAACATGGTGGTTTTAAATGCATACCCATTGTGAAATTATTTGCATACATATCTTCTGGTGATGAGAAAAATTAATGTGTCTTTCAGTACTAGTAATCTTTTTTAATCATTTTTAGGAATTTCTATACTCTTTTCCTCCATGCCGTTTCAATTTACATTCTCAAAAATAGTGTGCAATAGTTTTAATTCCTCAACTTCTTCACAAGCCCCCTTTTGGTGTTTTTGATAATAGCTATTTTTACATGTATCAGGTAATATTGTATAGTGTTCCAAATTTTTATTTTTTAGTGATTGCTGACATTGACCATTTCTCGTAATCCTGTTGTCAGTTTCTACATTTTTGAGACATGAGTATTCTGGTCTTTGGTCCATTTTTAATTGAGTTATTTGGTTGATTGCTATTAAATTGGTTAACTCTCTTTTGTTCTATAAAGATTAATCTCTTATTAAACATAGGTTTGAAAATACTTTTTTGTATTACTGTTAGATGTTTTCAGTTTGTACAGAAGCTTTCTGAGCTTGTAATTTCATTTGTCTGCTCTTTTTTCTACATTTTTTGGGTTGAGTCCAAAAATTGTTGCTCAAGTCAATGTTATAGAAAGTTTCTTCAGTGTTTTCTTCAAGTAGTTTTAAAGATTCTGGTCAATTCTGAAAATTTTCTTTGAGTTGATTTTTATATAAAAAATGAGAAATTGGCAATATTTTTTTTCATTTGAAGTTCCAGTTTCCCCAAAATTATTTAAGAAACTATTTTCCCCCTTGTGTATTCCTGATTCTTTGGTTGAAAATGTTGGTTTATTTTGTGCTTTTCATTATGTTTCATTGATTTATGTGTCTTTACAAAATGCTAGTATTGCATTATTTTGATCAGCCTAACTTTATATTTTATTTTGAAGATAAGTTGGGTGATGCCTTTAGCTTTATTTCTACGAAAGTTGTCAGAATCAAATGAAATTATTTATTTTAAATTTTTGCAACACAACATCAAGAGAACATGAAGGGAAGATTTTCACATATAATTTTCCTGATAGAAGAAATTACCAAAAAAGACCTTGCCACGGACACAGGCTTGCACAAAGGCCACTGAGATTTCACAGGAAGAACTCTGTAATGATTTCCTCTTAATCACTAGACAACTTATATTGGTATAATACCACTTTTGTTATTAATCCTTGTTGCCAAGGGTGTTAGTTCATATCAACAGTTACTGGCTTCATTTACCCTTAATTTTTTTTTTTCTTACCACATATGCCTGCATATCTATGGTTGGCAATGGCATGGTGTCTTGGATTGAAACCTTGGTTTTATTTTGAATAATATCTTTCTCAGAAAGTCTCTCTGCTGGTACTTCAGTAGGTTTATCGTTCTTTATACTTAAGACTTATTTGGCTACTCATGGTCCTTTGTTGTTCCAGAGTAATTTAAGGACTTTTTTTCTTCATGTTTGTGAAAATACTGGAATGTTGACATTTTAGCCTCGTCAACTTTTCCAATTCCTGAACAGAGGTGACTTCCTATTTATCTGCATTTTTTAGCTTATCTCATTGGTCTTTCAGCATTCCAAGTATAAACGTTTCATTTTCTTGGTTATCATTATGCACAAACATTTCATATTATATACTGTTGGGATTAGGATTGTTTTCACATCGTTATTTATCATTATCATTGGGACATGAAAATGCTCTTCATTTTTGTGTGCTCGTTTTAATCTCTGAACTTTATTAAATGTATTTATTAGTTCTAACATGGTACTGGTGAATCTAGCCAGCGATTTCATGCTGAGCTGAATTCCAGCTCCTTTTACTTTTTATTATTGAGAGACTCTAACTGCATCACTAGGTTTCCCAGACTGGACTCAAAACCTGTGATCTTCCTGCCTCAGTCTTCAGGAGTGCTAGGCTGATGAGCTTTTGTCGCTTGGCCTGGCCCATCAGCTTTTTTTTTTTTTTTTTTTTTTGAATCAATCTTTAGGATTTTCTACATGAAAGAGCGTACTGTCAGTAAATAGAGGTGGTTTTGAGATTTTTTCCTGTTGGAATGCCTCTACTGCTTTATCTCCTGTCTAACGTCTCTGGCCAGGAATTCTGTCATTGGCTTAGAAAAGTTTTAAGAAGAAGGATATAATTAGAGAAAGAATTCTAAACATTTTAATTCTGAGAATGATATAGTTAGAAGTTTGTAAAATTTGGACTTTGTAAATTTGTTGTGTAATTATGTAAATTTTTCATCTTCTATTTTTTAAAGTAGTGTACGTATCACAATTGCTGATTTACATATGTGATGCCATCCTTGTGTTCTGGAGAAAGACCCTACCTGATTAAGGTGAATGATTCTTTCAATGTATTGTTTAATTCACTTTTCTGGTATGTTTTGAAACTTCTGGGCTAATAGTTTCTTATGCCTACTTGCATATTGCATACAATGGAATCTACTGAAAGATGCCTGGACTTTGTGTCCTCTGGGCCAATTCTGGGCTCTGGACATGCTGGGCTGTGGAGCCCCAAGAGCCGATTAGAAGAATGGGATTGGAAATGCCTAGAAGCCTTAATTATAAATGGTAGCTTGGTACCTGAGGCCCGAGATGCGAAAGTGGCAGTGAAAAGGCCAGAATCCTAGGTCTTGTGAGCCCTTGGCTCTTGTCTAGTCTGGAAGTTCAGAAAGCCAATAGTCGATATATTCAGAGAGATCTGCTCTGGATATTGTGACCACGGGTGCAAGGCGTAAGAGAAAGGCTGCAGAGACTAACCTGGTGCTGAGGGCAACCTGGATTTTAACTGTTTTGGCATCAAGCTTCTGAAGCCCGGTGGAAGAATCCCAGAGATGGTACTACGAGTCCATCCTGGAGTCTAGGGCAGTGGATGACAGGCTAGGGTTGGCACTAACCTGGGTTTGTGTCCCAAAAATAGCCCAGCGTTCACTTGCCCTCCTTCAGGCAAAGGCTTTGTCTTACGCTGCGTTTGTGTTTGGGGGGTTGGGAAACGATTGACATAGGCACTGTGAACCTGTCCCTCCTCCCTATAGAGTGTGTTTTTCTTCTATTCCATTGAATAAAATTTCTTCCCTGGCGTCCTTAGTGTCTTTGAAAGTATGTTTGTCCAGATAATTGTTTAACATGTTATTTCTGAAGAGGAAAATATTTCATGTTGCTGTCTTGCTGATTTTGTTCACTTATTCAATATTGGTTTCTTGAATAGCAAAATCTGTGGGGAATTCAGTTAGTCTATTTACTCAGTATTCTTCTGCAAGGTTTTATGATAATTAGAATTTTAGTTATAAATCATCTCTGGGGAGATTTAATGTATTTCTTTCTCTCTGATTGTTATTTTTAAGCTCAGTGGTATGAATAATTAACTAATTTTAAGTAATTTATATATAGCCAATTTTTGCTTTTTTACAAATACAAATAAATATTAAGTTCATTTATACTAACCTACATGTAATAATCAAATAAATAATGTATATTTAAGTCACATTTGATTATTTTTTAAATCAGTGTAGTGTGGCAGAAAATCTTTGCACAATTTTAAGGTCAGAAATAGTTATTTATGTACCATACTTGGCAACAAAGTATTTTGGTGAATAACTAGATAAAAAATAGAGACTCTAAACCTCTTTTTACAAGTTTAATGCTCTTTTTAAAATAATAAATGTGGAGGATGGAGGTATACCTTAGCAGTTAAAACACTTGCCTAGCAATTTCTAAGTCAAGTACTAAGTACCTGAGTTTGATTCCCCAGCACCACATAAGCTGGGCATGGTGGCACATGCCTGTAATCCCAGCACTCAGGAGGCTGAGGCAAGGGGATTGCCATGAATCCAACACCAGCCTGGGCTCCACAGTGAGTTCAAGACCAGCCTGGGCTGCAAAGCATGACCCTGTCTCAAAAGAAAAAAAAAAAAGAATAAAATAAACAGTGTTTATAATATGAGATGGAAACTCTGAAAACAGAAATGTTCTAATTTAATTATTTGATTGATTGTTGTAGCTTATAAACTTTTGGGGATTTTTTAGGACCAAGATTCATGAAACCGTTATGCAATTGCTGTTTAAAGTATTAAAATCCATTTTGCCCGTATAACTTGTGCTGGCAGCACAAATAAAATACAATAAAATGAAACGTGATGTCGGCCTCATCGCCTTTTCAAATTGTTTTTGCCGTAATTTGTAACTAACATTATATCAGTTGCTTAGAAATAAATAAATTTTTTCTATTAAAATGTGTATACAAAAATGCAATTAAGATTTGTTTGACGTTCATACGTTCAATGATATCAGAGAGAATGAAATATCTT
The DNA here is from genome assembly GCA_004027205.1 of Ctenodactylus gundi. Taxonomy (NCBI): domain Eukaryota; kingdom Metazoa; phylum Chordata; class Mammalia; order Rodentia; family Ctenodactylidae; genus Ctenodactylus; species Ctenodactylus gundi. Next base: position 26,622 of record PVKB01003951.1, on the reverse strand, counting down.
AATGATAACTACTAACATAGATTTTAAAACACAGAGTAATAATGATAAAAAGTGAGCTATTTTTCTGTTACTTATTATAACACCCTATAAAATAATTAGTACTTATATTATAATTTAGTTTAGTTTAATTATTCCTAAATCAAGGAAGTAAGTCAGAAAAAATAACACTCTCCTGAAGTCTTATGAGAATTGTTAGGTAATTCTTATTAATATTCAACATAACACTCTGAATTCAGTAAAATTTATAATCAGTAATAAATGTGTAAATAGTCAAAGTAGTGGTTGGAGGCCCTGGGGATATCTATTAGCTAATGAATGTTGGAGCTTAACAAACTCTTGGATAATGTTTAGTATATAGATACTCTCAATTTTTGATAATTCAACATTTTGAAGATTATAATGCTCAGTATCAAGACTAATCCCATAAGATAATTCTAGGTATAATGTGCTTAATTGGTTTGCATTAATATTGGGAAAAGTTAGCTAAATACAATGATTTCCAGTTAAACATTAAGTATATTAAGAATGGGGTCTCCTTAATAAAGCACAAAATATTCTGTCATTTTAATCTAAAATTAATTTTTATAACTAGGTCCATTAGCTGCGATTTTCCATGTTATCAGCTCTTCATCAAATTACTAATGTTTCTTTTTAGATTCAGTTATTAGTGGTTAGTCTTAACATATGTCATATTTAAAGTGGCTATTAGTATAAGCACAACTTATTAGAAAAGTCTAATTTAACGTCTTGAATTAATTTCTGAGTCATGCATGCATACTTTCTATATAATAAATACTTATTATTTTGGAAGAGTCAAAAATAGGCTAGTAAGTTTTTTATATTTTCATAAATTAGTACATGAGAAATGTGGATGTAAACAGATCAATTATTTTTGTGATAATTATTTGTGTTATCTCTTTCTTGTTTATTCTTATAAATCACATAGTGTTGTGGAAGATATTTAAAATTTGATTCTCCTAATGGACAAATCATCCAACTCTTTCCAAAACAGTAGCAAGTGACACTATTTTTTCCAGCAAAGTATCTAAAAAAATCAGTAATCAACTGCAAGGGAATTGGCAATGCTTTTGATCTGGAATGGACCCCCAAAACCTCAGGTATTTGGATGTAGTGAGATAAATGTGGAGCTCTATGTTACTAGGAGGTCGGACCTGGCTGGAAGGGGCAGATACTTCAGGATTGACCTGTAAAGATCGTGTTAATTTGTTGAGACTTGGAAATGCCTAGAACCGAGCTTTCATGCGTTTGTTATTGCCTTTGGGCCGGGAAGTGAGGGATGGACACCGACTTTGGGTGTGGGGGACCCAACTGGCAGTTTGAACTAACTGAATAAAAAAAGAAGAAACATTGTTGACGTTTCCTCTTTGGAAAGCTCTAGAATTGCCTGAGTGTTCGGACATGGACTTGGCTCCTACATTTTCTGTCTGCACTGCAGCAGCAGCTGCACAACATCTGCCGTGTGCCTTCACCTTTGCCAGCTGCCCTGTGATTGGACGGTGTGAGACCTTCTGAAACTGGGAGCTAAGATAAACCTTTCCTCCTTTGAGTTGAAGATTTCCTGTATTTTGTTCCAGCAACAAATATGTAACTATGACATAAATCGAACACATTTTTGTATTATAAGTCAATATTAAATTCTCTTTCTGGATCTATCGACATATAAAGTTGGGTCATTGCAGTGGATTTGTTTTCTTAATATAAATGTTTACAATCCAAGATAGTTTATTCTAGATGACACCTTTTAGGCATCATGTAAAAGCGGTACAGGTTTTTGGCTCTACTGAGAAATAAATAATACATGAGTCTGAACTTTCATTGTACAGCATGCTTTGAGCAATATTCTGAAGTTCAAGTTGATGACAACTCTTTGCTAAGCTAAGTGATCAATAAATTGTTCCTTGGTAGAATTTTTTTGAAGGACGATATTGTGATCCTTCCATCATTGCCCTTGTTGTTTGAAATTGGTTTTTAGAAGTTCTTTATCTTTCTGATTCCAGGTAAATTATAAAGTTGCTTTTTCTAAATCTATTGTTGGTATTTTGATAGGCATTTCAATGGATCTGAGTAGTAGGTTCTGAAGTATCTCCATTTGAACAATATTATTTCTTTCTATCCAAGAAGATGGGATGTCTTTCCATTTTTTAAAATCAATTTCAATGTCTATTTTCAGATTTTTTGAGGACTGTTTATGTTTATTTCACCACATGCAAGAGAATGAAATTAGATCCATATCTGCCACCACAGACTAAAATCAGAGCAAAACGGGTCAAAGAAAAAGACATTAAAACAGAAACACTGAACCCGATGGAAGACAAAAATAGGTAAAAGTCTAGAAAACATGGGGACAGGAAGAGATTTTTCTGAACAGATCGTGATCTACACAAGCAATATGAACAAGATCCACCACGGGAACAACCTTAAACTAAAAGGCTTTTACACTGCAAAGGAAACAGGGAACAAGGGGAAGAGAAAACCCGTGGAGAGGGAGTAAATCTTTACCTGCAATACTTCAGACAAAGGATTAATAGCTAGAATACCCAATGAAGTCTAAAAATTAATCCCCTAAAATAAAACACCCCTTCACAAAGGGGGCAGCTGAAATGAAAAGAAGCTTCTCAGAAAAAGAAGTCCAAGTGGCCAACAAGCACAAGAAAATGTGTTCCTCATCACTGGCCATCAGCGGGTTGCAAATAAACCCAATACTGAGGTTTCAGCTCACGCCAGGGAGAGTGGCCTACTTTAAGAACTCAAAACTTAACTGTTGGCAAGGCTGGGTTAAAAAAGGAACAATACTTTACTGATGGTGGGAGTGCAACCTGGTTTAATCATTATGAAAAGCAGTCTGGAGGAAAAAAAAGTGTGTGGTGACAGTTAGAAAGCTGAGAATAGAAATCCCATTTGATCCAGCTACTGCTTTACTGGGCATGTTCTCAAAAGAAATAAAATTAATGTACCAAAGAGACACATGCATATCCATGTTTATCACAGCAGAATTCATAAAAATCAAATGCTAAAAGCAAACTATCTGCACATCAGTTGAGGAATAATTAAATAAGATGTGATATCTGTACACAATGGAATACTATGTAGCCATAAAGAAAAAAATAGATATGAAGGTCTTGAGCACAAATGAGTGCACTTTGAATCAATAATACTCAGTGACATTTATCAAACACCAAAAATCTGACTATAGACAAGTACCCCTCTTATGGAATTCTCAAAAATAGTGGCATCAAAATTCCACAAATAGGTGACAGAGTAGAAAAGGGGCATGGTACTGCTCGGAAAGGGATGAATCTCTGAAAATGGGAGGGGGGGTGGAGTGGAAGCACCGGGCAAGGGCAAGAAAGAAGAAAAGGGACCAGATGTGGTGCAGATGGTCGCTGATTCCCAAGTCACACACTTCTATCATGTTACAGAATTTGAAATCAATGTATATGAAAATAAATATTTTTCAAATAAAGAATGAAAAATGGCAAATAAACATTCCATTTGACTCAGCAATACCATTTTGAGCACTTTCCTAAAAGAGTGAAAAACACTATCTACCAGAGATACATGTGCACCCATGTTTATAACAGCAAAACTAATCAGAGCTAGATTGTGGAAAATGCCAAAATAGCCATCAACAGACTAACGGATACAAAAAAAAAAAAAAAAATGTGGTGTAACTAGTCTGTGTCACACCTACATACTAATGAAAATAGGAAAATGAAACAAAACATTTGACTCGTAAGCTTTAGTATGCTATGTTTTGCCTTACTTTTTTCAACATTCAAAGACTGGGAAAATATTCCTAAATATATCTGTTATATCAGAGTATAATATCAGGGCTGATGAATGAGTAGAGATTCCTTCTGGTTTAATACTCTTTCAAAGAAAGCTGTATTGCCTTTTAAAGACAGCAATACAAACTACATTCTTTACAACATAAATTTTATCAGAAGCAATAGAAAATTAATAAGAAAAGTTAAACACAAAAAATGCAAGTCGCAGAAGAAAAGTCCTTATCATAGACCTTGTAATGATGCAGTTATTAGCTTTAGAAGACAGGAATATTGACTGTGCAAATAAATATAACTGGCAATGCAAGTTGCCTATGAATTTTACATTAACAACATCATCATGTTAAATATCAACAAAAAGAAAAGATATCATTAATGAAGAACACTAAGGGAAAAAAGAAAAGATTATACATATATACATATATTTATAATAAATGTAAAAACTCTTAAAACTATACTATATAAAATGAATAAAATTTGAAATATAATGTACATATAATTCTGTACATATAAATAAAATTCTAAGAAACTATAATATATGAATATCTAAGATGAAAACAAACACACACACACACACACACATGCACAATCAAACACAAGAATCCTTTGCAGGACTGGAAATGTATTAAACACAAAAGAAAGAAAACAACTATTTCTTATAATTGAAAGAGAGCAAAGTCTTCCCAGTTGCATTCGGCCCTATTGTTACTTTGGTCTGTCTGTTGTGCTGTGTTTGGGGTGAATGGACTTTGGTGCTCAAGTCTCCCTTGAAAGTGTTATTCCCACAATAAATGGCCTGACATGAGGCCCTGGAGACAATATGCAAGCTCTACAAGACGTCACCCATGCTGGTGGGCTATGTGCGATGTGATTGCTTGCTAGTTAACCAAAGGCTTCTACGTAATCACTCACTAACAATCCTTTAGGTATCCCCTGATCCAAGCTTGTGTGGGAAACCCCTCACCTTCACCCCAGTGTGTAACTCCAATAAGCTCATTAGTTAACCAAAGTGGACTTGGGTGTAATCTCTACTTTGGTCTGCCTGTTGTGCCCTGTTTAGGGTAAGTACTTCTTCCTAGGAAAAGTTATTCCCAATACATTTAGGAATAAAGTAAATGTTAGAGTAAACTTTATCTTGAAGTAGAGGAGGTTATCATGGAAAATTATCAGACTCACTCTGTTCTTACTTTTTCGCTAAAAATTATTTTGATTGTCTGCAATATATGTGTCCCTGAAAGAACAAAGACCAAAGGACCACAGGACCCATTGTATATGATAGTAAACACAACATAAGTTCAACATACAGAAACATGCAGACCTAAAAACAATCTTCCTTAAACACACACATTCACCCCCACACAAAACTGCTACAATATAAAATAAAGTTATATTTGTTGGTGAATTTTATAATATATGCAGATGGGCAGCAGATGCTCTTGACACAGTATCACAGTGGCACAGTGCACCTCCCTCACAGAGCACAAAACCCAGACACCACCCCCAAAAAAAATTGCCTACTATGCCTTCTTTGCAAGATGAAACCTGGTGGGAACAGGGCAACTAAATTTTATGCTGCACAATAATTCTTATATTCTTTGTTCTTAAATACTTATTCAGGGAACATTTCATAAAACAGTCTATAGACCTAATTCTTCATTTAAAGATATCAAGTATTTTTGAATACTTGGGTGAACAGGAGTTTCGCAATCATTTTCACTGGAGTGGGATTGTGTAGATGCTGACGTACAGTTTGTTTTGAAGATATGTTTACATTTCCCAATATAGGATGAAATCCCTTTAGAATTTAGAGAAGAGAGGTTGAAAACTTATTTCAGTGTTGGGAGAGCCAATAAAGTAGTCAAGTATTTAAATATTTATCAAGTTTCTACTGTGATCCTTGCATGTTTTGTAACACTAAAAATATGAAAACAGTTTACTTATTCTTACATAAATACACTATATTTTAAAAATCAGAAAAAATTTTCACATAAAATAAATGAAGATCAATACATTTTATGTTTTGTACAAATTAGTACAAATTACTTCAAAGAAAAATTCCTTTAATAAGAAGTAATTTATTTCGCATGGAATTTATATTAATCTGGCCACTACAAGCTTAATTCAAAATTACCTTCTAATAATCCTACATCTATTTTTTTTAATTTTGTGATAGAGATGCACAGAAGCTACACATGATCTTATTTAATCGAGCATAATCTTTCTACTGTGACTCAATTTTGATTAGAAACAAGTATTTCATTTCTTACTGAAAAAGAGAACCTAAAAGAAAATTATTTCATTTCATAATTGAAAATATAACTTAGAATGAACAGGGCTTTATTTTTGGGAGAGGAAACACAACGACATGTTCCTGACAGAATGTAAAACCAATGACACCTGATTATTTCTAAAGACCAAATGTCGGTCTCCGGGAAAGCACTAGGTGGAGGCAGCGTGGGTGGAAAGTGAGCTAGGACAGGAAAACTGAGTTCCTTCTCTTTCATTTATTTCTTAGCGCCAGCCAGAGACGAGCCATCCTTTGGCATGCAGTCCTTGTCTTTCAGCATCTTGGAGCTAGCTTGAGGACACTAGTAAATATTAAACAATAAAAATGTGTCCATCTTTGTATTCACAAATGGAATGTTGAAATATGTGTGGGGGAAAATGATAACTCTGGGCTCGATGTCCCTGCCAAGAGTGCTAGCATTGCCAGGTTCCCAAGGATTAATTTCCACTTACAGGATTTACACCTGGTAGCTAAATGTTACCTAGGTGGCTGTTGCATATTTAGATCGAGTTTCAGCAAAATTAATTGTCAGGACGCAGAATGAAGAGTGGCGCCAGAGTATTCCTCTGTGAGCTGAGTAGCTCTGCGTGGAAACCATATCTCGAAAATAATATTAAAATATGCAGTAAAACTCACAATGAATCCTAAAGGGGGAAGAAAATAAAACTGTTACAGCAAATCCTTGAAAAATATGATTTCTCCGTAATTGGTTTTATACTTTGTTTCCAGTGTAGCATGCTATTGCTCCAATGGCTGACTAAATCGGAGGAAATCAGTAAAACAATAAAATGAACCTAAAAAGACATTTTAGAATGAACTATTAATGCATATAGGATATTACAGCTATTAGAACATCAATAGAGGGTACTAGACTTACATCTTCACATTTTCTAAAAGCAAAATATAGGGAAATTGAGTGAAATTAAAGTGAAATTTCCACTGACGCACATATGTTTGGTTTTTCAAATTTTTACCTAATGCAACTTGTGCCACTTTGTAGTTTACCAAATAGAAAGGGGAAATGTCGTTTTTTCCATTTTATTGATATGTATTGGTGCAAAATTTAAGGTTTACAATGGAGTTGAGACTTTTATGCACATATGTATCTTGTCAAGGTGACAAGGGCTTTCCCACTCTCCTTTTGTCCCTCCCTCTACCCTCTCCTCCCTCCCTCCTCCCCTACCAGATCCCCATTTCACTTTGTTTTTCGTTTTAATTTGGGATCTTGTCAAATTTAAAAGTTTGTGTACATCAAAGGAAACTATTAACATTGTAAAAAGAGAACCAACAGAGTGGGAAAAAATATTTACCGCCAACATCTCAGATAAGAAGCTTATAACTAGAATATACAAGGAGCTGAAGAAAAGTAAGCCTACCAAAATAAAGGATCCTCTTGAAAAGTGGGCAAATGAAATGAAGAGACAGTTCACTCATGAAGAAATGCAAAAGGCCAATAGATACATGAAAAGATGTTCAACATCTCTAGCCATAAGAGAAATGCAAATCAAAACAACGCTAAGGGGAAATGTCTTTTGACAACTGTTAAATCTAATGTAAAATACACCTCACAATTCTTCTCTGGTCTAACTAAAACTAATACTTCTAAAGTATTCTCACACATTCCTTCATGTTTAAACTACTTTCATTCTGTTTACCCTCTCTGCATTGCTGTGCAGTCCTTCATTAAGAAACACTGAACAACACATCACATGAATTTTATTAAATAACTACAACAACAATATCTGCAAAGATGTATTAATACCTGTGCCATGGCTCCAGTTCGTAGGTGATGGACAGACAGTACATACACAACAGAGCAGTGGATTCAGGCTGTGGTCACGCTGGGAGTATTTGCCACAACGTGAGGACAGAGAGCAGAGGAGAAATGTTCCTGAATAAGAAGGGAACTTTTTGCGGTACACCCTGATATATGCAGAGAAAGACATAGGTAGATTGGACATCTTTCCCAAAAAGTGTATTTCTCATAACAGACATTCATTTACTTGATTGGGCCTGTGTCATTTAGGAAACGTTTAATTTTGATACCTAAATCATACAGTGATTACGGTATGGTTAATGAAATTACTTTCCCTTCACTATTGTAAAGTGGTTAGTCATATTAAACTATTACATGATGGCCTGGCACAAATTCTATTTCTGTACAAAGAGGGAGATCCAGTCTTACCCCTCCAGTCCAATCACCATTTGAAAAACAAATGTTAGTTACTAAGACTGACAATATTTCATTAACATAGGCATAAAATATAAAATAAAAAGAAACTTCTGATGCAGAAATGTAATTTAATTATTTTTCACAGGTTGTAAAACCATAAACACTCACATGTATGTACACACATGTATATGCACACATGTACATACATGTGGCTCTATGTATTTATGCACATATGTGTGCATATTTATGCATGAAGTGTGTAATAAGTCAACTTTTCTAGAAACGTTTTAATCAATTACTCTGTCCATTGTCATTTATTTCTTTCATTTTTCCACCTTAGTTTCTTTTTTTCTCCATGCTACAAATAACTAATTCATTTTTATTTTTGCTTGTATATAATCATAAGATATTTCTACTCTTACTTTAACACATATTATTTAATTTTCATAAATGTCTTACCATCTTTTCTTCATACACTTGTGCTCAGCAGCATTCTCAAATACTATCTATTAATATGTTGTTCTAACAATTGCTTATTCCATTCTTTTGAAGGTATGGAGAACATGATTGTACTACATGTCAATGACATATCCAGTCTCTGGTCAACTTTTCTGGTTTGCACACACACTACATGTTTATTGTTTTGACTTAGTACAATGATAATCTAGTATTTTAAGATTGAAGTTAGACAACATGCAATCTTTTCTCACAATATTTGTGTTTAATAAAATAAAATAATGCATTTTCATTTTTTTATTTATTCCAGTAGTACTTAAAGAGTATTGGAAGAAAACCTCATCGGTATGAATTTCATATTTTCTTTTATAGAAATGTATTTCCATAGAACTCTGGATATATGTAAACAAATCTCCTTTGAAATTCTATTATTAATTTACTAGATGATATGAATTTATTAAAGGAACAGGTGAATTTCTCACTTCCAAATGACCATTAGTAATTTCATAGATTGTTTGTCTGTATCTCTCATAATATTTCTCAATAGTCTGACCATCACTAATGACTAACCCACAATGATAGCAAAAGTAACCAATCAGCTACGCACACATTGATAATTAGGAAAGACCATTGTTTCCCAACCAAACTACCTGAAATAAATGTAATCAATTTCTCTGCATTATATTGAATGACTAAATGAATAGCTTTTCAAGTGAATGAACTGGATTCTGTCTTATTCGTTACAACAACATCAAATAACTGAATTAAAGTCAATGTTTTACTTTCTTTTCAAATTTCACATTACAAAATGAATTAGAAACTAGCATTAGTTTCCTCTTGCCTGGCTATGACAAAATAATACATTTTAATTATGCATTGTATTATTCTGTTTCTCTTTTTTGCTTTTAATTAATTAATTAATTAATGTAAATGCATGAATTGCAAGTTCTCTAACACAGGAGAGACACGGGGTTTGGGGAATCAGTGAGCGTCTATGCCCACCACTTTCTCAGAGGTTTTAATACCATTGGCCAAAGTGACATTAAAATCATTTTCTTTTACAATTTATAATATGGAAAATAGTACTTGCTTTTGGGTGTGAGGATACCGATGAGGCAGAACAAACGAAAAACTTTGAGAGAAAGTCCTCTGAGTGAGCAAATCCGAATGGAAGCAGAGATAAAAGCATGAACCGTTTACTATGGAGATGGTGAAAGGTAGAAGGTGAGGGGTAGATGACAGCAGATGGATGCATCTGAGAAGAACCCACTATACATTTATGTCTTCAGATTCTTTTACCAAGGTTTTTTTTTTTTTTTGTAATTTTTAGCACACAGTTTTTTACAACCTTGGTGACATGAGTTTTTACATATTTTCTTTTCCTGTAGCTATATTAATTTGGATTGTTCACTTGATGTCAATTTGGTAATCAATTGTTAGTGTGTGGAGATATTTCTGATCTTTATTTGTTGATTTTGTCCTATGGAACTTTATTATATTCATTTATTAGAGCCAAAGTTTTGTTAGTGATATTTGGAAGGCTTAGGATATATAAGACAGTGTCATCAACAAACAGTGACAATGCTCTTCCTCCTGAATAATCTGATGGCTTCGTTTCTTTTTCTTGTCTTCTCACTCAGGCAAAGGGTTTGCATGTTACAGTAAAGAGAAGAGATGAGAATGGGCACTGAATCTTATTTTTGAATTAGAGACAATATTTTTTTTCCTGTAAATTAAGTCAAATATTAATTCTCAGCTTGCCAGGAATGGCTTTTATTTTGGTCAAGTTCATACTTTCCCACACATCATTTTTGAGAATTTGCATAATGAAGTAGTTATTTTTTCCAAATGCTTTTCTGCATCTAATGAGATACTTGTGTGGATTTTGCTCTTTATTCTACTAATATAATGTTTCTATGTACCAACTTGTGTGAGAAAAATGACATATATGTGTGTGACATCCAATTTGATCGTGGTGAACCACTTGCACTGTGCCATTGAATTTTGTCTGTTAATGTTGTATGGTGGATTTTTGTAGCTGTGATTATCAGGGACATTGTCCTGTGTATCACCACTCTCAATACTTCATCTTATTAATTAGTGAAATGAGAATAATATTATTGATTAATGTATGGATGTTTTGTAGGGTAAGGAAAGCTAATGCTTATTAAACCTCATGATAGTATATGCATATTGAAAACCCACAACAATGATGTACTTCGAAAGCGTGACATTCCACTGGCTTCTTGATAAATATCTCTCTGTCAAAGAGCGAGAGGTAAATCATGAAGGGAAACAGTGCAAACGCAATAGGGTGCAAAGTTCTAGGATTGTACAGCTTAAACTAAACAAACCAGGGAGAACAGCTGTTCCCAGAGTGACAGGTAATTAGCATCTGGCATTTGTTGGGCACATTGGCACAGATTGAGTCAAGAACATTCTCAGTAAAAATCGGATATTTCAATCCAAGTTTTAATCATTGCAAGTAGATATTGAGGCTTTAAACATTTTAGTAACAAGTAGAAAGGAAAAATTTAATGAGTTTGAGTTTAAAGTATCAGGAAAAGAATCATAACAGAATATACACAAGAATACACATGTATTGTGTGTATATATTTGAGTATATGTGTGTATGTACAAATGGATATTCTTAGTTCAAATTTCTGCTTCCAAAATACAATCGATTAATTCATCTAATTAATTAGAATCTTTTATGGGATTAAATATTACTAGTAGACCTATCCCGCAAACAAAAGCATATGGGTTATTGAAAGTAAATTGTAAGTTGCGTAATTATAAAATTGTATGAAATAACATTTTAAGATTAAATTTTATTGCAAACAATTAGTAGTTATTTAAATGGAGAATAGGGCAAACTTATCACGAGGAAATTATCATATTTAGTTACACATGTTCATTGGGTATGTCCATCGACATTGCTTTATGTAATAGGCATTAGTTACATTTCATTTCTACATTTTTTGATAATAATATTGTACTATTAGAATTTTATGCACAAATATTAGAGTTCCCAAATCTGATATCACTATTTTACCAATATATTAATTAGAACTAAAATTATTAAGGACCTTTTTCAAAGGTCAGACTGCAGCCTTACAATCGAAGACTACATTAATCATAATATGTTACTAATGGACTCCCTGACTGACGGCGCCACTGCTGGATATATGATTGGACAGATGTCTTAGTCCCTGAGACTTGTATCTGTATCATGTAAACTTACAATGAATAACAGCAATTTTCTGAACTCCTAGACCCAGAGGTAATTATCTGCTTTCCTTGTTCAAAATCTAATCTGTAACCTACAAAGCCAGAACTGCCTGGCCATACATGCAATATGACCTATGATTTCTTTCTACCCTTTGATTAATAAATGACCTCCATGCTTCATAGCATTGATTGCTCTTTCTTCAGGTTTATATCTTTTATTTCTTTTTAAAGTTAGATTTACTAAATCTTGGCCATTGCATATTTCACTGTGGCGGGTATAAAAGAAATCCTTATAAAGGATGTTGTAAAGACATCAAAACTATAACCAGGAAAGAAGGAAAAGTGTGCTGCAGGAATTCAGTGTTTGTATTTGTTTTCTTTTAGGTTCTTTTGAGCTCCACTTGGGTTTGCAGTTTCAAATATTTGATTCGTGAGAATAAGGGAAATAGAAAAGAACGTATAAACATGCACATAAAGCCAAAGTGTCGGCTACCTCATTTTCTGTTCTTCTAATGATAATTGACATATGCTGTGTCCAGGATTTTCACAGCAGCTGTCATTTCAGACATCTACATAGTAGGAGATCATGTACTCAAGATTTCGTTATGAGAGAATTCTATTTTCAAGAGAAGAAGCAAGTGTTTCCAGGTCATGCAACAGCTCCTACAGACATTGTCAAGACTACCCTACTCAAGGAGTCTATGTTTTTGTTTTTGTTTTTGTTTTAAATTCCACTCCCTTCAATGGCTATCACATTTCCCTTATGGGGTGGTACATTGCTTAATGTATACTGAGAAATAATTTACAAATGCTTATTTGAATTCCTGGGAATTCTTTTTTGCCATTCAACGAGCAGTAACAGAGCGATATTAAGATCGCACAGTTATTAATAGCAAAGAAACAACAGCGAGTTCTACCTACTCAATATCTTTCTCAAGATTTTTTCAAACCTGGCACTCTTGGAATGATGTATGTGAGCTAAGGAAGAAAACTTCTGCAAAATTAGCCAATTTTTTTATATCTTTATGTTTTCTTTTTTTAAAAATAAGTTTGGGCAGAACCTTATTGTACATAAAGAAATTTTTGTGTTTTTGTGCATGTGTTTCAGTGGATTTTTAGAAGGCATGTACTCATATCATCCAATTATTTATTGAATTAAAGAATAGAACCTCGAGAGAAGACAAAGCTTCCTCTTTGTTTTGTTCCGGTAACTATCACTTTAAAAATAACTTGTGTTTCAACTTCTAACTTAAATTATTTTTTATTATTTTTGTGTTTGGTATAGTCGCAAACATTTTGCATTATTTTGTATTTTGGTTTTATTTAATCTCTTATCATTTGAGTCATCTACATGATAAAATATCATAGATTTCCCCTGTCAGATGCTATGCCTTTATTATTTTTTTTCTGTTGAAGGACATTGGGAAAATTCTAGTTAAAAGTCATCACAAACATGCTGCATTAAACAATATGGTGTGGGATTCTTTTTCAAACAAGGTTTCATGTTTTTAAAGAATAGCAACTGTCCTAAGAAGAACACAACTTTGTTAAACCCTAAATATAGGATGCTGGGGTCTGAAGAAAGCTTACTCTTTGTAGAGACTAACAAAAAGTTTGCCTGCGTATATTCTGCAATTTGCCACAGCAGTGTGATTTTAATGGAGACCATCAGAGAGTTTGCCAAACTATGCTCAGCAACTCCCACCCCAGAGGATGGCATGAGAGTTTCAGGTTCTGCATAATCTCATATTTTTATTTTTTTGTTTGTTTTAATTTTAACCATTTTGGCAAGTAAAAATGATTACATATTGTGGACTTTCATTTCTTTTAAAATTAATTAGCTTGAGAATGTTTTCATGTATTTGTAGGTTATATGCATAGCTTCCAAAATTAACTTTCAGTTCAAAACTTCCCCATTTCTATTGACTTACATATTTTTAAAATATATATTATGTAATTCTTCCCTTAAAAATTTGTTGTTAATATTTTCTCCCAGTTTATCAAGGACTTTTGTACACCATTAATAGGTAAGAGATAAGGTCTTCAACTTACTCTAAGTCAACATTTTTGGAATCACCATTTTTTATTATCATTATTATTTTTGGTGTCCATTGGAAAAAACTATCTAATCTGAGGTCATAAAATATTTTCATATCTAATGTAATAATTTTTCATATATTTTTAATTAATTATTTTACTTCAAATTCAGATCTTTAATCTCTTACTGTGTGTGTGTGTGTGTGTGTGTGTGTGTGTGTGTGTGTGTGTGTGTGTGTTTGTGCTAGTAATATAGGGAAGCAGACACATAACATTTTTATACAAATATACAGTTATGCCAGTATATATATCTTGAAGAAGCTACTGTGACTAAATATATATGCACCTGTTTCTCTGCTTTACCATGGTCATGAGTCAATAACACACTCCCTGAGCCTACACTGTCAGTAACAAGGTGCTTTGGAAATATAAACCATCTTGTTGTTTTGATCATTAAGAAATTTCAATTGTTTTAATAAATCTGGTGTCTTTACAATGTGTCGTAGTTTGGGTTCTTAAACAAGGTAGAATATACAGAAATTACAACAAAAAGGATCTACCAGAAGGCTTACAGGTCTGAGGACAAAGATAGTCCAAGATGGTGGCCTTCACGGGCGAGATCTGGAGAGTCCAGTGGCTGCTCCACCATGAGGTAGAGAATCCGACTTGGAATGCAGGACAGCTGGCGACAGTCTACTATGGAACCTGGTTGTTTGAAGAAAAATGGCAAAGGCTGGAGGCTGAAGATTTTCAACTCAAAGTCAGAAATGGGCAGACAAGCTCAGGTCGAGACTGGAGCGAAATGTGTGGTGAATATTTGCAGCATGTAGCAAGTTGGCGTCCTTAGATAACCGTGAATGTGAGCTTTCACAGAGGAAAAAACTATAACCATCTTTCTTTTTCCTTCCTTTTGTACAGCTCTAGTGCCCTGTTTGGCCTTCCACATTTGGGTTGGTGCTCTACCCTCATTTCCTGGCCCACAAATCACTCACACTCAAATCCAGACTGGTTCCTTATTGCCTAATCTAGGCATGATTCCTAAACCCTAATTCAGACATGGTTCCTGGTTGCTGCAAATTGACATAATCTCTCCAGTGGTCACACCATATTGAATTCTTGGAGCCATAACTATTTTGCAACTATTTATTGAACCATACATATATTCTGTCTTCACCTGTGCCATTTTCAGTGGTACATGTCTTCAAATATTTAGAAGATGCATTTCTATAAATATTTAGACACTTAAAAAGAACAGAGTTTTCAATTTTATATTGTTTTGTTGTGATATAAAGGAACACTCTTGATCTCTTATAGTTATTCTTTTAAAACTCAATACTTTCTTTATAATTTCATTTATACGTTTGATTATTGATTACATTAGCTTATTATATGCTTGACAAAGTTTATTTTAATTTATTTGCTGTTTTTAAAATTATCTATATTTTATTCAAGTAAATACTTCCAACATAGTTACATTTAGCATCTCAAAAAATGTATTTCAAAAATTAAACAGTTGCTATAATATTTACTCTAATTGCTTATAATCATTTTTTCTTTCATAAATACTACAGTTTATGGGATAGTTTTTCACAGAAAATCACATTAGACATAATATATTTTATGCTTTAATTGATCCTCATATCTGTTTCCCTTAGACCTATTTTTCTCTCTATATATAGTTTTTAGTTGATAATGTAGATATTTGTTACGAAAGTTAAAAATCAGTACAGTAATTGTGGAAATTTACTAGTATATTTCTGGACCCAAGTGCCTTTAGTATAAGAATTTTTAAAAAGATTATAAAAGGATGTGATAAAGATGTGAGTAAAATGATTGAAAGTCCTGAGGATTTTGATCGGAAGTAGAACTAAATAATACTCTGGCAAGAATCAAATTTAGCATAATTTTTGATTAGGTGGCTAGTCAAAGACATAGAAACTTTCCGTGAAGTATTAGAGATTAACTGTATAGTAGGTGATGCTAAATACCTAATCAGAATATTTATGAATATATATAAAAAACAAACAAGAAGACTAATTTAATTAATAATATTGAACTCATTTCTGAATGGGAACAGTTTTCACATTCTCATAGTAAATGAAAAAAATCTATTAATTTTAATTGCTAACTCAACAAGGTCCTTACTAGCAGTTTAACCAATCCTTCTACTGTGCCCATAAGAGGTATGTCCGGAAATGTTACCTCCATCACCTTATTTTGCCCAAGCTTCTTTCATAAGATGTGGTAGAGTAATACCTTTGTTTCAGGATTCCATATGTAATTTCACGATGGCCTTCATTTGTCAGCACTCATAAGGGAACCATCTAGGTAGGGTGTCGGTAGTCCATACAAGCAATTCTACAGTGCTGGTTAACCGATGAGTCATGGAGTTATTGAACCAGTCAGGAATTATAAAATTGCTGCTAGTTTGTGAAAATCAATACAGCAAAGGGGAAGAAAAAGGAACTAAGCAATGTGAGATAAGCAGAATAGAAATGTATGACATGCTTTAAAGCATCTGCTTCAAGATATCCTGCTGGTTGGGGAAAATTAAATTAGATTCAAATATAAGTGTGACATATTTTAGAATATGAATTGTCACTTTATGTCAGGCAGGCTTATGTTATTTGGCTTCACAGCAACAGCATTTTTTTTAAATTCAAGAGTGAGTTAACAAATATCTTTTTCCTGCTCTTAGCAGTACTGAATTTTTAAATACAAAATAAATTATTCTTATACAGGTGTTTATTTTCTTGGAATGGGATGTTTTAATGCTGAAGGAAGAAACATTGATTACTTTTCTCTCCTATCTTTGGGCAACACCAACCTAAAATGACTTTAATATATTTTTTTCAAACTTATCTTTTTCCTAAGGACAGAACAATAGTAAAAAAAATACACTTGAAGATTTTTGAAATAAAGATAATAAATGAAATCTGTTAACTAAACAATTATCAACATATATGTATAGTATTGTGATACTTATTTAAAAAGTGAAGGGTTCTGTCTTATTATTTCATTCAAAAACTGCTCACAATTCATCTGAGATAAACTTAGTCTTAATATTTGGAGAATAATTATAGGCCACTCCTGCTAACTTCTAATTTAAATATCTGCATATCTAACATCACGTGTTAACCATCACCTGAAACCTAACAGCGTACAAGTTGTGACTTGAAAGGGCCTTAAATTAAAATGCATCTTTTCATGTTGACAATTTAAAAACCTTTGTTACATGGGTTGTCATTATATACACCAGTGAATTTTAAGCAACGTTCCTCAGTTAGTTATCATGATCCCAGCTTTTCAACACATTCTCTAATTTTATGCTCCCACTACTTCTTGAAACAATGAGCATAGCATAAATTTATAAGCTTATTTTAACTTTATAAACGTAATGTTTGAAACATAATCGAATATTTGTATTTATGATGTGCATGTGTGCCATTTTGACATTTCTTCAAGGGTTATACAATCCTATTATCCTTCAAATAAACTTTAATATTGATTGATAGATTATTTTATATCTTGTATATATGTTTGAATGACGAATTGCTTGTAAGACATACAAATATTAACATTATAAATTTTAAAACTGTAAAATGAATTATCAATTCTACTATTTACTAAGATGCAAGTACTTTAAAAGGAGCTAGTCAGCTACTCAAGGACAGGTTTTTCGCATTTCCTTCCTTGGCATTAGGGCTAACATTACTGTTCAATGAAACCCTGGCTTGGCTGGACTCTGCTACCATATGTCAGACTAGTTAATGTAAATTATATTGCTTTCAAAAAACTTTTACTCAACTCTTTATATTCGTTAAACATCTGAACAAATGCATATTCAGAACAGAGAAACAAGTGAACACTGTGTACTAGTAATTGCAATCAGTAGCTGAGAGTTAATCCCTTCATACATAAATCCATTTGAAACAGATTTCACTCACAATATGTGAGTAAACAGATGGGGCTGGCATGGAGCCTTCGGAGTCACGAAGTTCAGCCTTGAGAGAGCGGATGGGGTGGAAGTGGAGGGGGACACTGGAGCCAAGGACGCTCCTGAGGAGACCTTTTCTGTATAGCCTCCTCTTCAGCAATGGTCTGTGACTGTCAATTGAAAATTTCCATTTATTCAACTTTTATTGTGATGTATGATGAGAGGTAGAGCCAACACAGAGGTCATGAAAGGATCTGTGTGGACCCCACACCTACAACATTGATTTATGTTCCTTTACTTCATACATCTCTCCTTATAAAGCCAGCATGAAGAATGAAAACCTCCACACAGAGTTGACGCTGCTCTACAGCAATCTTAACTATAATGTGCTACAGATAAAATTCTAGATACTTTTAATCTTACCTCTTGAGGAAAGCATATATATGTGTAATCTATATAGGTTTTCTTTTCCTGTTAGGATTTTATGTCATTCGATGCACAATAAGTAACAAGTGGGGAGAGGTGCTGGTTCTGATTTACCTATTAATTAATCTCTTTCTTGTACTTGTCATGATTTTTTTATGATTCACTTCCTTGGACCAATCACTAACAGGAGAGTTGTTGGCAAGTAAAACTGTATTGGTTCTATGGAAACATATGTTCCTCCACGAGGCATATAGAGAATGAGGGCTTTAGAAACAATCTCAAGTGCTTAACTTAAATTTCCCTGTTTTAAAATCTATCTTATTCAAGCATCTGAATAGAATTAATACTTCAGGGTAGGATTAATATTCAGACAGAGGGAATCAGCCATTTCTTTTCTCAACCTTATGCCCATAGCTGGTACTGGTCTTTTTACTTAATTCGCAATATTATTTCAATGATAAAAAGTTTAGTGTGATTAATCTTTCCTAAATTGCTCACCTTGATCTTTTGGTCTTCTTCAAAATTATAAACAAATAAAAGAAAATAAGCTTCCATTGAAGAGACAAGAGCAATTTTGCCCAAGCATCAAGCCGGAAATTGAATTTACTTTCTCCTGCAGAGTCTGTTTTTGCATATAGTATGACATCATTCCAATCCACATTACAGTATTTCACAGGAACTTAACCACAACACTTCCACCCGTCTTTCCTATAGAGTCTCAATAAATATTTTATTTATTTTTCTTAATTCTCAGGAATATTTCATGTAAATTACTGAGTCATGGTCCTTCAAACCTGATACTGAGTCGCCAGTTCCCAAATGGGAAGAAAGTGACAATTGAAGGACAATGGAAAAGCTTTTTCTGGATAATTTTAAAGTTAAAAGTCACTTAAGAATCTGTGAGCAGATTTTATTTTTCCTATAATTTTCTATTGGTCGATGTTCCTTTTCACCACAGGTTGACTTTGAGGGGCTGTTATCCATATTGCTTTTCTTCACAGTTACAAATATGATAGGTTTTCTTCCACTACTCAATACATTTGAAGTTATATCTGCTTCCCGTATTTATTGCCTAGGTAGAAAATATAAGTATATTGAACAATTATCAGTATCTCAGAAAGAAAAATACAACCTGCCCTTTTGACTTTTATGTCTGTTTTTACCTGTGTGCCTCCACCAACTTGGACAATTGCCAAACATTTTAATTATATTTCTTCTTTTAATAATGGGTTAATCCTCCCAGGACTGAATACCAAAAAGTCACAATTTTACTGATTAGGCTATAAAATGTCTTCTAATTACAACAAATTTTAAGTTAATCTCAATTTATAACTCATTTACACCTTTTGAGCAATATTCAAAATTTGCAAAGTTATATTTTTTGTTCTAGAATACTTTATACTATTTTTCTAAATAATAAAGAAATATCTTTAAAATTATTTTATATATACAAATTCAATTTTATTTTCTAAATTTGCTAATTATAGTATGTTTACAGGAAAAGGTAGACAGAGAAAAATTAAAATTTCATTATAAAAAGTCTTCATTGAATGGTATCATTTTGAAAATGTTGTCCCAAACTAAGCAGGTGCTGAAAGGAAACATTACTCTGAAATACTGAAACAGGAGGATTAGATATTAGACTGGACAACTTGGATAATTAGTAAGATCTTGGACGAAAGAAAAAAATAAAAGAAAGAAACATATAAAGAAACAAGAGGGAAAGAAGAAAGAGGGCTAAAATACATCTCAATAAAAGGTCCTTTGCTCATTCTGCCAGTAATGAACAAGAAGGAAGGAAGGAAAGAAAGAAAGAAAGAAAGAAAGAAAGAAAGAAAGAAAGAAAGAAAGAAAGACATAAAGAGAGAAACAAAGACACAAACTTTTTTTCCACAATAGGCTCTGGTGGAGTAAGGTCTGATTTCCTGGGAAACAACCTCTGAGATAAACACAGAATTTACTGGAAATGTTCTCAAGACCAGTAGATGTCAGGAAGTGTGTTTATGAGTTAGACAGATGGATAAGTAAAACTATGACTCAGTCACAACAAAGACCTCAGCTGATGCTTTGATGGAGCGCTAAGAGATGCTGTGAGATTAAAGAAGTGTCCAGGATTTTAACAAATGGTCTTGTGCTCTCATATTCCCATGCATTAACCAGTCATTGACAAGCTTGAAACTGAGGATGGAAAATAAACTAAAGTGATGCAGGCTTATTCATCAGATAGTAGTAATTCCTACAGAATCCCAGCTACCCGCTGTCCTTGGCTACTCATATGGCAGTTGAAAATAAATATCTGGGTCTTGAAAAAGAGATATCAATGGCTAGCTATAGCATCTACTGTAAACTATCCATTGTATTTGTTTCACTGAAAAAATATTTAATGAGAAAAATCTTATTGATTTTCTTGGGGAAATTAGGGTGATTACTGAAATCTTTCTCCCTACTCATTCCAATTTCAAACTCTGAAGTACCATTTCTTCCCCCATCCTGCTATCCATTTAAGGCTAGCACTTTTCTAAAAGATGACTGACCCAGGGGGACATTTTACAATCGAATAAAAAGTCTGATCTTCTGATCACTTCTCAGAGTAGTGCCGTGTTCCCTGTCCACAGTGGGTCAAAACATGGCTGAACAGGAGCAAAACGGTGAGCAGAGAAACAGCTGAACCTCAAATGTATCTCTTCTTTCTGAGTTACATGGCAAAAATTCTTTTCATGGTGGTCAAGATCACTTAGTTCTTTCAGGAATATTTTTAATTATATCCTTAATGTTCTATATAATTGTCCTGATTATTATTAAAAAATAGAAATGCTATTTATGAGCAAGCTTTTTTATTAATTTCTATTATTCCCATTTTCCTAATTTCTGCTACTTTAAAATATTTCTTTCATGCTCTTCATTTAGGCTTAACTTGTTTAAATTTTTTGGTTTAATATTCTAACTTTAAAAATAAAAATATAAGCACAAATATAATACAATTAAAAGATCATAAGGGCAGTATACAGATTCTGAATTTTAAATAGTAACAAATATTGATAAAATAAGAACAATACATATATTATGCTTTTATGTCTTTGTGCTAAACTTTATTCTGTGAGTCGTTTTGAAAATGTGATGTTGAGGCTGAGAGCTGAGAAACCACTAATACCCAAACAGCAAGGTGTACTCATCCCTGAAAGAATTTGAAACTTACGATAGAGAAGGTGACTTTATTAAATATTAAAGTGGGGAATAATTACGGGAAAATAGCAGGGCGCAGATAAATGAAGAAACAGAAAAGTGAATGGTTTTCTGCAGAGATACAGTAGAGTTAACCTTATTAACATCAAATAGTCAAGACTATAACGAAAATTTCAAGGGATGAAAGGATATAGAAGACAATCACAATTTAACAAACTGGAATTTTTCAACTCTTTTTAAAGCTCTGAATTTTTAGAACTGTGAAAAAATCATGTGTTAAATGTCACAAGGAGACCAAGAATAGAAAATTCATTAAAAACAATGAAATTTAAGAATAAGTTAATAAGTTACATATTTACCTTTCCATCACAATACTTTTATAGAGTGTAAACAATGAGCCTGATGATTCTCTGACTCATTACATCTCCTGTCCTTTTTCTTCTTAACAGTATAAAGGAGATCTGTTGAGCGTGGCTCAGAAATTTCTATCTTATCCCAAAAATGATAAAATATTAAAATTTCTGCAATTTTACATTAAACAACTTTTTAAAAACATGAATACATTGCTTATCGCATTAAAAAACTAGTTACAATCATGATCATTGTGGTATTTATCAAAATACGTGAAATATGGAGTGTTGATCTTAACAAAAATATTTTAAAATGTTGATGGAAAATACTGCACTAATTAGTATGCTTCTACATCTGCAACAGTGAAATGGTAGGTTTGTACTAAATAATTGATATAAACATTAATTCTTTGATATGAACCAATGCATTTTCAATATTATAAAAGTTAATTCATGCCTCTTTAGTTTAAAAAAGTACCGGTAAATGATTCTGTGCAATCACTAAAGTGATGTTTGAATTCTGGAAGTAAATCATGCCTATTCACATTAAGCATTTTATTTTATTACTTGTTTAAAATAGTATGCAGCTGAATATCACAAGCTCTAATGCAAAAAGCCAAAGGCTAATGGAAAGACACAATGGACTACCCTGTATATTCAGACATCATTTTTAGTGCTTTAATGGAAAAATACACTTTTTTTCAAAGAGATAAAATAGAACATAGCTTTGAAGATTTGAGCCAAATCCCAAAAGCTACCCGACTATTTATGGTTTCCAAGGCTACTTCATAATCCTGAGGTCCACATAGCCAAATAATTTTTTGCATGACAGTATATTTTTATTAATATGTATTAATTGTACTGTGCATTAGGGTATATCTAATAAACACAAATGCACAGAGCAAGCCATTATCCATCTTGATATATCTGTATCAGTACATCTGTGAAAAAAATCCTCATCTTCTATCATCTGCCTTTCATTACACCAATTTGAGAGTACACGTGTGAAATAAGCATTTTTATATACACAATTTCCATGTGATTTTTTTTAACTTAGCCTCTAATCTTTTGTGTTCCTCTCCATTGTGATCTACGGCTCAACTGGCTGTAGATTACCATTTCCAGTAAGACAAAATCAGTTTTTTTTTAATTTTCGGCATAGGCTGTAAACAAAGCTAATATTAACAAAATCACGCTCACTGTCCTATACTTAGTCACCCTCCTCTGTTCTCCCCAGATTTGAAAGATATGATTAAACTGCATTTGATCATGGTTTTGTGTTCTTGCTATAAAACGTGAAGTTTTTAATTTATCACTGTCAGTATTTGTTCTTCAGATTTGGCATTCAATATTTTGGTATTTCTCAGCACTCATTTATTTTTATTTGTTTATGTTGCTGTTTTTTATTTTGTGGTACTGAGGATCAAGCCCAGTGCTTCACACTAAGCTATGGCCAAAACATTTTATTTTCTCTGCCTCCCTTACTCCCTCCCTCCCTCCCTCCCTCCCTCCCTCCCTTCCTTCCTTCCTTCGTTCTTTCCTTCCTCCTTTTCGTCTTTTCTTTCTTCATTCCTCTGTCATTCCAGCTTGTGCTCTCTCTCTCTCTTTCTCTCTTAAGAGAGGTCTTGCTAAGTCATTCAGTTGCCCAGACTGAGATTCAAATGCTATGTTTCTTTGACAGCCTTCTAGAGGGCTGAGATTACAGGTTTGGAACACCAGGACAGAGAGGAATTTAATTTTTGCTATCACTGATATATAACATTTTAGATACAGAAATGTCTGTTTCACATCTAATTTGGTACTAGTCTGAAGAATCTTTAGACTGTTTTTGCTCTCTTCTCTCTCTCTCTCTCTCTCTCTCTCCACACTCTAATTACACATCACGAAAGGACCATTTCCTACAGTTGAAGAGGTTTGCAATGATCCATTTTTTTTTCCATTTTTGTTTGCTATTTTCTTGGATCTTTCTCAGTAATCTATTTTCTAGTAAATGTTTTCTATATTGCATTATTCAATTTTAATGATAGTGTTAACTACTGTTTTTGTGATTAAATTGCTCAGATCTCAATTTGCAATTTTTACATATTGATAAAATATTGAGATTAACATTTATTAAATATCCTTTATTTTTTCACATAAGCAATAGCAGGGTATTATTAAGTAACCTTATTAATTTAATGATGTGGTCAATTTTAGGCTCATATTTTACATATTTTCTCTGTTCTTGAAAATATATATTTGGATTTTTATTCCAGACCTTATCAATATTACATTGAGAAGATTCTGGATTGTTAGTTTTGGTAGGGCTATTCTCTATGTTTTAGATGGCAATGTAAGTGTCTTGGCTGACTTTGATATCATCCAGTTTGGACCATTTTCTTCCAGGTTTCCTTTATTCTTTTCATTTGTGGCCTTCCAACTTTTCTTTCCACCAAAAATATCATGAATTGTTTCATACACTTTCCACCCATTTTGGATTTTTTTTGTGAGCTGAGAATCAGACTAAAATGTGAATCACTGATGCAGTCTCTAGTGCGCTTCCTTGCTTCATGTGCTCAGGCTAGGATGCTCATGGTTGCCTTACACATTGCCCAGAATTTTCATATATGTGATTGTATATCATCATGCAATGGTATAGTTATTTAACTGGTGATATTTCCATGTCGCTATAGTTGATCATTATCCAATCTAGAAGCTAATATACATTTTTTCTCATATCTGATTTCAGGGCCAAATAAACTGCAGAAGTTTATATATTCTACATAAATAATCAGGCATTAACAGTCAACCAGTAATCATACTACGGTAGTATTGAACAAGAGAATCATCTTCCAGATTTTACCTAATTATCAAAACTATTAAAAGTAGCTAATTAAATTATAGCAAAAATGTGGAGGGAAAATGAAAAGAAAGAGAGAGATTTTAAAGTTTCTCAGAGTCTTGACAGAAAAGCAAATAGAACCTCAGATTTCTAGGTTATTAAAAGTACAGGAGTAGATATAGTTTTAGAGACAGGTGAATGACACGAGTTTGAGGTGGTGGCGATAGGATTAATGATGTTTAAGGCACTAATGGTGCTGGTGGTAATGTAGAATTAGTAATACTGGTAGGATTATGGCTACTGCAGCTACTGTTTGTGGTAGAGGTAACATCGCCAGGATTGCAATGACACTAATGATGACATTTACAACAAATATTGGGAGAGTAGACTAAATATCAGGTTCCATAGAGGATGAAACTTGAACCTTTTTCTAACATTTGGGAAAGAGCTCTGGAAAAATTAACCAAGAGTTACCTTGCCTTCAATTTAAATGATGAATCCTTCGTAATTGATGCTTGTTTAATGGACTGATCATGTTCCCCAAGTCAAGATTTGGATGACTTGTTTCTCCAGACAGAAACTATATTACTTCTTAGAATTATATTTAGCATCCTTCCCTTGCTGAGCTTCCATAATATTTTATTATATTTCTTTTCTAAGTTTTAGCATGGTTGACTAAGCACTCGTTTTATATGAATTATGTAATAATGAGGTGTATGTCGCCTCATTCTCTGTGTTGACTTGCATAGACCTTTGAGCGATGATCCTTTAGAAAGGATGGAATTATAGTTATTTGGTATGTGGGAAAACGTTCTATTCTAATTTCTATTAAGTAAAATTAATTTTAGTTCAAGTTCCCATAATTGGTTTTGGCTAAAATGTATTTTAAAATGTTGATAATAGCCTTATTTTTTACCTTAACCAACATGCTTCAATAGTTTGCACAGAACAAAGAAAAAAGATCAAAGATCAATGTCTTCAAATTAGGCTTAGATTCTGCAAATCTGGTGACAGTAGCACACACATACATTTCAGTGTTTACAGAAGTACTTATATTGCTGAGATGTAAAACATTATTTCTAGCGTAAAACATTCTTTTCTGTCATAAGACGACCATAGAATCATTCACGTGCCTTGTCACCTCATCTGTTACAAGCAGACACATTTTGGAGCGGCAATCATGATCCAAATAAATCTTTTTTTCCATTTCCTAAAGGCATTTGTCTAATTTTTCTCTTCTGCTTTTCCCTTCACCACATTGAAACTTGAGAAAACATCTGTCCAGGGGCTTGAGACGAACCATGACAGGCATCTTCAAAGATTTTCCTTTATGAACTTTAATTTTCTTCTTTGAATCTTACCTATCTTTCACTGAGCCAGTATAACATCTGACCACATGTTTAAATGGAGTTTGTTTGTTATGTACAAAGATGTACATTAATTCCAAATGATTGCTAATAGTTTAAAATGTCTTTGTGCTTCATACTGAGTGATATTTGCGAAATCAATCGGGATGAGAGCAGTTGAGAGATGAAGGCAGATTCTATTTTTATTTTTTTTGAGAGGGTAACACGAAAGGTGGGCAAATCCAGGCAGTTTTAATAGTTTTTACACTGCTATTAAGTAGCAACAGGTCAATTACAGAACATCAATTATGTATCACTTTTGTTAAACTTCCAGGATACTTACAATTACTAGTGCTTAAAAGCAAGATTCTGAATTCATTCAGGCTTAGCAGTAGAGGGCAAGATTGGGAGCTCAATGAATTTCTCCAAAGCATATAGTGTTAAGGTGCTCTGTGGTAGGGAAAGGACATTGGTAGGGCAGCCATTGGGGAGATTAAATCATCCTTGGTCTGAGAGAGAGAGAGAGAGAGAGAGAGAGAGAGAGAGAGAGAGAGAGAGAGAGAGAGAGA
>PVKB01003950.1:97181-168055 GCA_004027205.1 Ctenodactylus gundi | reverse complement strand
CAGAAGGTGACCTACAAAGATAAGCCCATCAGGATAACTGCAGACTTCTCAACCCAGACTCTAAATGCCAGGAGATAATGGAGCAATGTCATCCAAGCACTAAGAGAACATAAACGCCAACCAAGCCTGCTATATCCAGCAAAATTACCTTTTAAATTAGATTGAGAAATTAAAACTTTCCATGATATAGAAAGCTTAAAGAAATTTACAGCCACTAAGCCAGCATTGCAGAGAATACTTAAAGGAAACTTAGAAAGTGAAAGGGAGGCCAGTGACACCAGAGAAAAAGAGACAACAGCGAGAGGAGAAGGAGCTGAGAAAGAAGTAAGGCTGTGCATGAAATTAGGGATGAACAGACAGGTAAAAGGATAAACCAAATCAGGCAAAATGTTAATAATTAGTGAAATATGAGTAAACAATATATGAAAGTTAAAAAAGTCTGAAATAACTAAGCATAACTCTCTATCTATTGCTTTAACTGTAATATACGTAAGTGATACA
This sequence comes from Ctenodactylus gundi, assembly GCA_004027205.1. Classification (NCBI taxonomy): domain Eukaryota; kingdom Metazoa; phylum Chordata; class Mammalia; order Rodentia; family Ctenodactylidae; genus Ctenodactylus; species Ctenodactylus gundi. The sequence continues at coordinate 167,554 of PVKB01003950.1, read as the reverse complement.
GATTTAAGTCCATTTAATGTAGCAAATTGATAAAGTTTTAAGCTCGTTTAATGTAGCAATTCACTTTTTTGATGTTGAATATGAGTTTATCCTCTTTGAGAGAGGCAGAAAGATAAGCAGCACCAAAATAACTTGGAGGAAAGGTAACATCTAAAGAGAAAATGTAATAAAAAAATGGATTGGTATTTAAATCATTTTATTGATATACTTTTAAAACAGTACCAGCTGTTCTATAAAATCTGTGAAATCTCCCCACATCATCATTATTAGTAATAGTATAGTAGTGTGCAAAACAGAATAATTACATGCAACATGGGGAATTGACATAAACTCTTTTTTTGACATAAAATCTTTTAAAAATACATATGCATGAATGAATATATGGATGGATAAGCAGATAAAATTATAAATCAAATCTAGCACAATGTTAGTAATCAGTGAAATGTGAGTAAATAAGCTATGAAGGTTAAAAATTCTGAAATAACTAAATTTGTCTTCATATCTGTTACTTTTAAGAATACTTATGTGATATAGATTTAAGTTCATTTAATGTAGCAATGTGATGTAGTTTTAAGTTTGTTTATTGTAGCAATTCACTTATTAGGTTCTTGATATAAGTCTATCCTAAGAAAACTGATTGATGTAAAGATAACCCTGTGAATGTACAAACATGTACCTTCCAGTATTCAGCTAAGGCATTTGAAATTTAACTTTTCCTCTTCTTTCTCATATTTAATAGTCTTTTGAATTACATGGTTGTAGTTCTTTTCTTATTTGGACTAGTGGGTGAGGCTAGGTTTAAGAATATCAACATAGATATAGCAAAATATAGGAAAAAAAACCTTTTTGCTGGACTCAGAGAAGAGGCATCAAGATTTGACCACTGTGGCCCATTCAAGGAATAGGAAGTTGAGCTAAAGAGTGGTGACTTAAGTGAAATGATTTAGGTGTGGAAGATTAATATGTTAAGTACTGTATAGTCTCTCTGAACACAGACATTCTATGGAACCACATGATGTGATAGCTGGAGTTGAGGGAAGGGATAGGGAGGGTGTGGGAGGGTCAAAATGGGAAGGGATTGTAAAGTTAATGTGATATATATGTGCCTGAAATACTGAAGTTCATTGTAAACATTATATGTTGCTGTGTATATTAATAAAAATAGTGGGAAAAAAAGAAATGGAGACAGAAGTTGAACTGTTTAGCTTGTGGAATTTTAATTAACAATCAGTTTGACTTCAAAATCTTTACTATTAATCACTTATGCCCTTAAAAAGGACTAAAACTCTAAGCTTAAAATTTCAAGAACTTCTTTTATAATACTAACTACATTCTCTATATGGTAATTGCTAACTACATTTATCTTTCTCCAATAAATTGAAAGTTCCTTAAGGTAATAACATGCCAGTGATGTTATACCATTTGCTCCTGTAACCTTGTAAGGAAGTCAATATTATCAGCTGAAGAGACAGAGGTGTAGAGGGGCTAAACAGCTCGCCCCAGCCACACAGGAAAGGTCAGGAAAGGTAGGAGGTGAGCTAAGTCAGGTCGGCCAGTTCCAGAGTCCGAGCGTCTAACTGCAGCATCACTCGTCCCCTAGGGGGAGGACAGGAATGAACTCGTGGGTGGAAGTATACTTCCTGTACTCGGGAAATTTACCCAAGAGCCCATACTGGCCCAGGGGGAAGACAGGAAGAGGAGGCAGGGGAGAGGGCTCCAATCTTCCTTTTAATGGAAAAAAAGAGGGACAGAGACTGGAGACAGCAGAGGTGTCTGTGGCTCAGATTCGGCCCTCGAAGGCTGCAGTGATTCACTGAACTGCATCTGTAAAATGCTTAGAAAAAGCATGATACTATTTACACCCTAGATTTGCGTTGGAAAAAGCACGCCAAGGTCAAAATAATTAGTGAACTCTTTTACTGTCTCAATAGTGAGAAATGAGTTCACTGAGGAAGAGTGCATGCCATTTTGGGGAATAAATTAGCCCCATACTCCTGATACAGTGCAAGTTCTAGGAATGTGGGCCCGGTTGTAAAGTGGACACAGATTCAGGATGCCAACTGCCAAGCGGCAACTTAGAGGAAAATTGCTCTTCTCTCCTCAAGAAGTTGTCTTGCGGAGGGCGAGAGCCTGTTTTCCTTTGATCGCCGCTCTCCTCCCCCCCCCCCCCCCCCTTTTTTTTTTTTGAGACAGACTCTTGCTTTGTAACCCAGACTGGTCCTAAACTCACTGGTGTAGCCCAGGCTGGCCCTGAACGAAGAACAATTTGCCTGCCTCAGTCCCCACAGTGTTGGGATGCCAGGTATGCCCCAGCTTTATATGCTGCTGGGGAACTGAACTCAGGGCCTTGCACTTGCAAGATAACTTGCAAGCGCTTTCGGCGCTGTGCTATTCCTCCAGCCCTGCTGCTTTCTTTGGTAGCCAAGATGCGCTCACCTGCCCACAGCCCCTCTTTGCCACCCACCCCCTGCCCTGCCCTGGTGATCCCGTCTCTCCCAGCACACCCTCCCTCTTCAACACGCTCTTCCTTCTCACCTGGATGTTCCTCTTGATGATGTCCCTGGTCAGCTGGACCTTGCCTGTGCTGGGGTCCACCCCGGCCAGTGGCACCATGACCTCCCCGATGACGTCATCTCGAGAGAAGCGGTCAAAGCTGAGGACAAGGAAGTGCAGCACGAGGTCCTGCAGCTGGCTGTACGGGATGCCATAGAACGTGAAGGTCTCATCAAACACGGGGTCCAGGGTCTTCCGCAGCACTCTGGTCTTCACCCGATGTCGCTTGTCAGGCAGGATAGTCATTTTGATGTAGGGGTCAGAGCCTTGGGTCTGGTCATCCATCACTGGCAGCCCGTGGGCTTCCTGGATTGTCACCACCAGGGCTTTCTTCGGGAAGTTATAGTCCACGGAGAAGGTAAGGGATCCCAGCATGACGTCCTCCTCTGGAGAGGACGGAGAGGTGGTCTTGCTCTCCCCAGGGGTCAGGCTCGTGATGGGGCTCCGCGGTTCCTCCCCATAGTCTGCTTTAATGGGTAACTGCTCTATACAAGATCCAGAGCTCGGCCCCCTGGTGCCCTTGTCTTGGCCCAGCAGGCCAGCCTCCGCCGCATCCACTAAGAGGTTCCCGTGCCCACCTTCCCTCCCAGGGCCATCTTTGTCTCTCCGCACTTTGATGATTTTCTTCTTGTTGCTGAGAGTCTCTGGGTATATGCTGATGCCTTTGAGCATGTGAATAAACTTGTACGGTGGGTTCTTGTGCTTCTTCTCTGCCTGCTGGTGGCAGCACGTCCAGACAAAGACAGTCACCGAAACGCACACCACCAGCACAGAGGCCCCGATGAGGCCAGCCACCACTGGTGACACATCTGAAGGCAGAGACCAGAGATGGGTCAAGAAAGGCAGGTATCCAGCCCCGTCCAGAGCTCCTGGCTCAGCGTGTCCACGGGAGCCAAGCACCTGGCTTCCGGAGCAGAACACGCACACCTGAGCAGTACAGTTTCTCCCTGTTCTTAGAGACACATCCTCACCTACCCTCTCCATCCAGTCCACACTATTTTCTTCCTGTCAATCACAGAAGAAGCATTTAGCTTATTCAAAAGTCACTGAGTCTGACCTGCTGGTGTGGGCCCCCACTCTGGGACGATGAGGCAGGAAAGCTGTAAGTTCAAGCTTGTGGGGCCCTGACAAGGCCTGGGATGATTGCAGGCAGCAGCGGCTCATACCCCGGTAATCTCGATGCTCGAGATGAGACCGGCAGGCGTGGGGCCACTCCCTCTTATCCCAGACCTAGGATGGGCCACAGCTCATCCTGCCCAAATTCCTAATCTTCCCCCTGCTTCCAGACCCTTACCAGAAATCACGGTGGTCAAGTTTCAAAAGACCTGCCATGCAAATTAGGCTACTTTCAGACTCCAAAATCCCCCCAATCAGTGAATGACCCTTGCCCTGTTACCTGGTAGACCCACCTCCCTTAAACTGCTTATGAGCCTGGCCCTCACCTCCAATAAATGAGCTGTTAACACTTATTCAGCCTCCTGGATGTGATTCCCTCCTACTCACCCCGCTCAAGATCTTGTCCCCCAAGACTTTGCTGGTTCATGATCGCCGGTGGCCAACGGTGGCCAGGGACCCACGGACCCCGACATAAGCTCAGCCTGGGGAACTTGGTAACTTAATGAGACTCTGTCTCAAAATCAAGAATAATAATGGACTGACTCTGACGTGGTGGGACACGCCTACAACCCCAGCAATGGGAGGCTGAGGCAGGAGGACTGCTGTATCTTTGAGGCCAGCTTGGATTCCATAGTGAGTTCAGGACCTGCCTGGAGTATGAGCAAGACCCTGCCTCAAATAAAATAAAATAAAATAAAATAAAATAAAATAAAATAAAATAAAAAGATGTAGCTCAGCATGAAGTCCCTGGGCTCAATCTCCAGTACTGTACTACAAGAAAAAATCAACACCAAAACCCAAAGAACCAAAATTGTCTCCAGGCTGGCCTTGGACTGAAGGCAATCCTCCTGCATCAGCCTCCCCAGTGCTGGGATTATAGGCATGCGCCACCATGCCTGGCTTATGTGGTTCTGGGGAATCGAACTTGGGTACTTAGCACTCAGTGCAAGTGCTTTAACTGCTGAGCCATTCCTCCAGTCCACCTGCTCCTTTTTTGATCTTCTCTCACCACTTACAGACTCAGTCTGTTTGTATGGACCCATGCTGCTCCACAATTGTTCCAAGTGTAGCCTTTTCCATGAGAACTTGTGCACCTTAACAGTGATCCCAAGGCATTAGCACTATCTTTGGTTTCCAGGGCTACTCTGTAGCACCAGCTCAGGATGAAGCAGTGGCCACTGTTGCTGTCAGGGTGGGTGGAAGTGTACGGTACTGTACACAGGTGGCCTTAGACTCACAGCAATCCTCCTGCCTCAGCCTCCCAAGCTCTGGGATTATAGCTGTACACCACCACACCTGGCTTTATGTGGTTCTGCAAAACAGAACTCAGGGCCTTGCATTTCCCAGGCAAGCGCTTTAACCACTGTGCCATTTCCCCAGTCCTCACCTTTCTTTTTATGAGAAAACTTGGAAATTGAGGAGAACTAGGGAAATGAATGTGACTTTACCACATTTCTAATTCTTCCTGGAACGCCTTGCCAGGCACCTGCATTTAATGCATGCTTCTCGAACCTCACTGTGTCAGAGAAGTACTTCCTATCTGCCCTAAAAAGCTGGCAACCTCATCATCCTTTTTCCCCATAGTGTTTTAGGTTTTTTTTTTTTTTTTTTTTTTTTTTTTGAGACAAGGTCTCACTCTGTAGCGTAGGCTGGTCCTGAACTCACTGTGGAGCCCGGGCTGGTGCCCTGGACTCAGGACAATCTGCCTGCCTCAGCCTCCCCAGTGTTGGTATTACAGGTGTGTGCCACAATGCCCAGCTTTATGTGATGCTGGGGAATCAACACAGGCCAATAGTGCTTATTACACTGACCTATGTTTGTTTGTCTGTATTCCCTGATTAGAGAAGATTAATAAGGGTCTAGGGTCTGGGGGTGTAGCTCAGAGGTTAAAGTGCCTGCCCAGCAAGTATAAGACCCTAGGTTCGATTCCCCAGTATCACATAAACTAGGTGTGGTGGCACACACCTGTAATCCCAGAATTTGGCAGGCTGAGGCAGGAGGATTATTTGGAATCCAAGGCCAGCCTGGGCTCCATCGTGAGTTCAGGACCAGCCCATATAATACAGCAAGACCTTGCTCAAAAGACTCCACTAAGATCGATGATAGAAGTCACACTATCTGTTTGGTTACTGCTACATTCCCAGGTCCCAGAACCACGTAATACTTAGGAAGCACTCAGCCAACAAGCACTAACTCAACAACTGAGTTAGTGAATTCAAAACTGCTTCCACAAGCTGGGCCCTGGGCCCTGTGGCACAGGCTTGTCATCCCAGCACCTTGGGAAACTAAGGGAAGAGGACTGCAAGTTCAAGCCCAGTCTGGGCAACTTTGTAACTTAGAGAGACTGTCTCAAAAATCAAAGATAAAAATAGGCTGGGATGTAGCTCAGTGTGATGGCCCCGTGTTCCATCCCCAGTACCACAAACAAATAACGAAACCAGCTTCCGCACATCAGGAAAAGAGGGTAAAATCAACATGATTACAAATATCAGGGATGAATGTAAATTTCTATTTGAATTTAAAAAGCTACCTATAACCAATAACCTCATGTGGTAAGTTTGGGCAAAAATATCTCAATAGTTTAGGTAACCACAAGCTTAGACTACAATTATGTTAATGCTAGCACATGCTATAAGGATAATATCCAGGCCTCAGAAGGAGGAGGTATAATTCCCTCTGGACTGGCCACACACAGCTACAGCATTACACAGCACTGACAGTAATAAAAACTACCTCTGTTTGGTGTGCAGTTACGACAGCCTCATCATGCCTTTGCTACAGCTTTTTATGCCTCAGTCAAAGAACTCATAGAATGAGACTTTTTTTTTTGGCATAGGGTCTTGCTCCGTAGCCCACACTGGTCCTGAACTCACTATGGAGCCCGCGCTGGCCTTGAACGCATGGAAATCCTCCTGCCTCAGCCTCCCGAGTGCTGTGTTTACAGATGTACACCACCAAGCCCAGGTTATGTGGTGCTAGGGAATCAAACTTGGGAACTTAGTGCTTGTTTTAGCACTTACTAGGCAAGTGCTTTAACTGCTGAGCCAATCCTCCAGCCCAGAACAGGACTATTAAAATCCTACTTTATTACTGAGGAATCTAGAAATTCAGAAATCTTCTGCAGGCTATATATTAGCAAACAGCAGTGGTGGAATTTAAATTCTTGTCCGGTCTGATACAGGAGTCCATACTCTACATCATAAATACATAAAAGTAAAAAAAACCGTGGAAAAACCATAGCAAATGAAAAATGGAAGAAAAAGGAGCTGGGTGTGTCTAGGAATAGAAATAATAATAACAATCTTTAATTATAAGTATTTTAATATTTTTGATGGAAGAGGGTTTGATTTGATGTTACTCTGGGGCACCAATGATACATCTAAGTTATAGATTTTAACTGAATAAAAACAGAAAATTATTGGGACTATCTCCCCTGGCCCCAATTGCTTCATAAATTGTCAATTGTCTAGTACAAAAATTTCTTTCTTTTTTTTGTGAGGCAGGGTCTCACTCTGTAGTCCAAGACGGTCCTGAACTCACCGTGTAGCCCAGGCTTGGCTCAAACTCACAGCAATTCTCATGCCTCAGCCTCCTGAGTTTTGGGATTACAGGAGTGGACCACCATGCCCAGTTTATGTGGTACCAGGGAATGAAACTCAGGGCCTTGTGCTTGCTAGGTAAGCGCTCTTAACCACAGCTCTTCCTCCAATCCAACATTCCATGTTTCTATGAAAGTCAGGACCCAATAAGAAAAGAGGTTACATATTCAAATAATCTATGTAAGAAGTAAAACCATCAGTAATCAGATAAAGCAAGATGAACCATGCCTATGTCTTTGTCCACGCTCATATTGGATAATAACAATGTTCAGTCTGAAAGCATTAAATGAAATAAGTATTCTTAGGGAAAGGCTTCAAAAAATGGAGGCAGCCTTGATGGTAAGTTCTTTGAGAACAACAGAAAGAACATCTGAGTCATTAGTCTTTTACTCTAACAGGAGCTTACACATTTGTTTGAACAACTGACTGGATTAAACTGTCAAGGACAATGGGCAGTCTGGAGAGTGGCCCTCATTCCCCAGGCAGGGCTTTCCAGCAAAGCACTTCCCACTGCCGGTGAAACTGAGCATTGCGAGAGCTGGAGGAATGGCTCAGTGGTTAAAGCGTTTAGCAAGTACTATGTGAAGTGTTAAGTACCTAAGTACCTGAGTTCTATTCCCTAGCACTACATAAAGTGGGCCTGGTGGTGCATACCTGTAATCCCAGCACTCGGGAGGCTAAGGCAGGAGGATTGCCCCGAGTCCAAGGCTAGCCGGGGTACATAGAGTTCAGGACCAGGCTAGGCTACAGAATGAGAAGCAAAACGAGACCCTGCCTTAAAAAACAAACAAAGAAAATATGCTGAGCATTGCTCATCTCTATGACAGGAAGAAAGCAGGGAAAGACTGAGATAGTTGGATTTTTTGAGAATGATTTTTGTTTTTGTTTTTGTTTTTTTGAGACAGGGTCTTGCTCTGTAGCCCAGGCTGGTCCTGAACTCACTATGGAGCCCAGGCTGGCCTTGGAATCATGGCAACCTCCTGTCTCAGTCTCCCGTGTGCTGGGATTACAGGCTGCACCCCCTCACCCAGCTTATGTGGTGCTGGGGTAACTTGGGTACTTAGCACTTGACTTCACTTGCTAGGCAACTGCTTTAACTGCTCAGCCATTCCTCCAGCCCCTTGAGAATGATCTGAAAGGGAAGTCTAGAGGCCCTGACTGGGACATTTGTGCCATGCTTTTGATTCTAACATTGACTCACTTGGTGCCCAAGAGAGAATGCACTCATCACTACTTATATGCGTTGAGGTGTTTTTTTTTTTTTTTTTTTTTTTTTTAAAGACAGGATGTTACTCAGGACAATCCACCTGCCTCAGCCTCCTGAGCTGGGGTTACAGGCATTTGACAACACGCCCATATTTATGCGGTGTCAGGGCCTTGGGCTTGCTAGGCAAGTGCTTTAACTGCAGTGCCATTCCTCCAGCCCGCACTGAGTTTTTTGAGAAAATGGAGGAATGATGGAAATGAGCAAGGAGGAATTATTTCTGTCATTCAGAAGGACAGAGAAGAAAAAGAAGGGAACAGATTACCCCATTTTTGAATTGTTCAGCTACCCCCCACCCCACCCCCACCCTCACCCCCACCACTGACTGGCTCAACACAGATGCACAAATGCAAGCACTCTTCAGTCAAGAGCTTGGTGGGAAAAGAAAGTTAGACCTCCGGCTGAAGTCAGTGCTTTACGCAGCTGTATGCTGGAGGGACTTCTGATGTTTCCTCCTTTTGCTTCTCAGGGTCATGAAGACTAGAGTGTTGGCTGTGTGTCCATCAAGGGTTAGACTGCTGTGGGTTGCCTTATGAGACATGAAAAAGTCAGGCACAGCAGCTCCATATGGAGGTGACCTTCTGTAAGGCTTTGAAGACGTGCATGATACACCTGCGCTGTGCCCCCCTCCTCGAGTCTCTGCTTAGACCTGACTTTGGCCCTACCCTTGCTAAACATGGCTTTTCACTGCCAACTAGGCCCATGTAACACAGGGAATTGAAAATGAAAGTTAGCCTTGTCTAGATGTTGGTTCAAATCTTAGCACTACTCACAGTAGTTTGTTTGGTCTTCACTGCATTATTTTATCTCCCTGGGTCTCAGTTTCCTCATCTGATGAAAATATGTAATTATATTTACACCAGAAGGTGTTTATTATGACTAAACAAAATGTAGTATGTAAGCTGAGCCTATAATTTCAGCACCCTAGGTGCTGGCCTAGCAGCTCCAAGGCCCTGGGTTTCATTTCTCAGCACCACACAATCCAGGCATGGTGGTACATGCCTATAGTCTCTCGGAAGCCGAAGCAGGAGAATTGTCATGAACTTGAGGCCAGTCTGTTCTACACAGTGAGTTCAGGACCAGCCTGGACTACAATGTGAGACTGTCTCAAAACTAAAAGAAAAAGAAAGAAAGATCTTAGCACTCTAGAAGCTTGAGGCAGAAGAGTCCAAAGTTCAAGCCCTCCTGGTAAACTTAGCGATTTAGCAACACTCTGTCTCAAAATATAGAAATATTGAACGAAGGGCTGAGAATGCAGCTTAGCGCAAAGGTCCTAGGCTCCATCCTCAGTACCATGCACAAAAAGGTAGTATGGGGGCTGGAGGAATGGCTCAATGGTTAAAGCGCTAGCCTAGCAAGTGCTAAATCAAGGCTAAGTACCCATTCTATTCCCCAGTACCACATAAACTGGGCATGGTGACACACACCTGTAATTCCAGCACTTGGGAGGCTGAGACTGGAGTATTGTGGTGAGTCCAAGGCCAGTCTCGGCTCCATATGTGAGCTCAGGACCAGTGTGGGCTACAGAGTGAGACCCTGTCTCAAAAAAATATATAGTATGTAGAAGTATTATAATTTTTTCTGTTTTCCACTGACAATCCTTTTTTTTTTTCTTTGAGACAAAGTCTCACCGTGTAGTCCAGGCTGGCCCTGAACTCACTCTGTAGCCCAGGCTGGCCTCAGACTCACAGTAATCTTCCTGACTCAGCCTCCCGAATGCGTGGATTACAGGTGTATGACACCACACCAGGTTTACATGGTGTTAGAACTGAATTCAATTGAACTCAGCCTTTGCTTGCAAGGCAAAGGCTCTAACTGCTGTGCTATTCCTCCAGCCCCAACATCACCTCCTTTTTCAAGGACTCTGGAACTGTAACTAAAGTGAGGACACGGAAAGAGGGCATGACAAGGAGAAAGATCAATAAGATAATCTTGGGGGGCAGCCCTTACTTCTGGGTCCTCCCTGACTAGCAGGTGCTGTATCCTCTTTCTTTCCCCTTCTATATATTTCCCAGTAAGGTGTCCTATTCACAGTATGAAAAGAAAGAAAGAAAACCAGAGAAAACCATGGGGTGCTTGTATGATAGCAAAAGCGGACGTCAGAATCCAAAGGACGGGAATGCAGGGCTGGGCCCATAGCTCGGTGGCTAAAGTGCTGGCCGAGCATGTACAAGGCCCTGGGTTCAAATTCCCAGTCCCACATAAAGATCACTACCACGAAAAGATTAGCTAGGTATGGTGATGCCCCTACTTGCAATCCCAGCACTTGGGAGGCTTAGGCAGTGGGACTGCCACGAGTTGGAGGCCAGCCTGGGCTACAGAGTGAGACCCTGCGTCCAGAGGAAACAAAACAAGGACAGGGTTCCGGAAAGAACAAGCGGAACAGCAGTCAAGGGTGCGCAGACCTATTGTGCTGGGCTCATCTCCCTGGCGGACTTCTACCTCCCCAGACTGAGGAGAGAAAGCACGCTGGATTCTGCTCATTTCGACAGCCCACTTAGCTGGCTTGTGTCACCCTCAGTACTGTAACCGGATGCCCAAAGCGGGATGGCTTGAGGCAGAATCCCTTAAGGGAGATAAAGGCTCGTAGGCTGGCAGAACGCTCTCTGATGCACTTCTCTCGGCAGTGACGGGGAAGCAGGGCAATTTAATTTATTTACTTGACCAGGAAGCAAGATAGGGAGTTTGCTCCCCTAGTGCGTTTTGGAGGAATGCCCCAAGAGGAAAAAGCCTTGCTTCTCAAGCTTGTTTTCTCATCTCGTTCCCTATTTTCAACTGCACTTTCTCCTCCAAGGGGTGTCAGAACCGATGCGGAGGCTCCCGGGGCGGAGGCGGGCCCGGCCGCCCCGCGATGACGTAATGCTTTCTCCGGTACACAAAGCGACCTCCCGGGCTGGCCTCTCGCGCCCCTCCCCTAACGGCGGGGAAGGCGCCGCGCCAGCCCCAGCGCCCGCGGGCCCCCCTTTCTGTAAAGCCAGACCAGGGAAACAGGGAACAAAAGCCCCGGGAAAAGAGCCTCGGCGCTGCCAGCAGCCCCAGAAATAGACATCACGTCATCCCCTAGCCCGGCAGCGCCAAGCGCCATTTGGTAGCATCAGGCGGACCCCACCATTACGATGCAGCATGGGGCCGGCGGGGCTCGCGTTGGCTCCCGGCTCCGGGCTCCAGCTGACCAGCGCAAGAGGCTGCCGCCTCTGGCTCGCCACCTCCGCATCCCTCCCTCCACGGAGCCGGCCGCCTCCCCTGGCGGGCGGCCACGCAGCCCACGGTCTCCCAGCTGCCATCTTGCCGCCCCATCCCCCTTGCCACCTCCCTCCCCGCAGCCCTTCGCCACGGGCGGGGGAGGGAGGGCCACCGCCCTGCGTGCCCCAGGGGCGGCTCGGCCTGGTCCCCTCTCCTCCCCAGAAGGAGGTGTTCGCGTCCTCCGCACGCTCGCCGTTCCTCACCTCCCGCTGGGCCCGCAGTGTGCCGCGCAAGGTTTTAGCCTCCTGGACTCCCCCGGCCTCCATGTCGTTCTGGCCTTGCCAGCCCCTGCCTGCGGCCCACGGCTCAAGTTCAGGCTCTGGCCGCTGGCCGCTAACCACCAGCATAGGCCCGGTTCTGGCGGCGCTGGCGCTTTGAAGGCTCCGTCTGATCTTTGGCCCCCTGCCCCTTGCGGTGCCCTCTGGCTCTGCAACGGCTCTGCCCAGCCCAAGCTTAGTTTTACCCACTTTACTTACCGAAGCTGGGTCGGATATTGGTGATCTCAGCCATGTCGTAATTAGAGGTTGTTGCTGGAAATGCTTTTGCAACAGTCAAGTAACTGTTAGAACCATCAGTGGCCGCTGCTACAGATCTCTAGGTTGGGGGAAGGGGCAGCTATCGGACGGACGTCTTCTGCGACGGTCCGGTCACTGGCTGCCAGCTGCGCCCTCGTCTTCAGATGCTACAGGGATGCGCTGAGCTAAGGATGCAGGTGCAGGGAGACTGGTCCTGATGCGAGATAGGCTCCGCCTTTTTCCGAACGGCCTTCGGCAGAAGACTCCGCCTCTGCCCGAAAAATTGCGGAAGGCACGCCCCGCCCCTTTCCGGAAGCTTTCGGAAAGGTGACCCCTCCCACCGCCTACTGTCTGAGAGAATGCGGCCCGCCCCAGAGGTCGGCCGCAGAACGTTCCAAAACCCGAGTGATACGTGTAGGTAGATTATCATATGAGATTTCATAGAGCTTGTAATTCCTATTCCCCAGTTAAATATAGGAGCAGGATGTTCTGGATTCTGTGTTTCAGGATTTTTTTTGAGACAGGGTCTCAGTTAGTCCAGGCTGGTCCTGAACTCACTATGGAGCCCAGGCTGGCCTTGGACTCATGGCAATCCTCTTGCCCCAGCCTCCTGTGCTGGGATTACAGGTGTGCGCCACCGCGCCCGGTTTATGTGATGCTGGGGAATGAAACCCAGGGCCTTGAACTTGCAAGGCAAGCGCTTTAACCGCTGTGGCATTCCTCCAGCCCCATGGGTTCTAGGATTTTGGAACAATAAAATTCTGCACCGCTTGGATTTCAGTATCAATTATCGTTATTATTAGCATTTCTGAGACGAGTAAAGGTCAGAAACTTTTTTTTTAATTTCAGAAATAGAGTAAATACCAAACTTGGGAATGGCTTGCACAACTCTGAAAGCTTTACTAATAATCTTTTAATCAAACGTGTAATTATATAGTATGAATCGATGAGGCTAGTGAAAGGACTAATTGAAAGGGCCAAAGTTAATCGGTGTTGAATATTCCTCTTCCATGATCCTCAGGTGTGTAAAGCCACGTGAGGAAGAGAATCAAGGAGCAAATAAAGATGTATTTTGTAGGTCAAAAGGAGAAGGGCTGAGCGAATAGCTCGGTAAAGTGCTTGTATAGCAAGCAGAAGGCCCTGGGTTACATTTCCTAGCACCACATAAACTTGGTGTGGTGGTCCACGCTTGAAATCCCAGCATTTGGGAGGATGAGGCAGGAGGATTGCTGTGAGTTCAAATCCAGCCTGGGCTACACAGTGAGTTCAGGACCAGCCTGTTTCAGAGCAAGATCTTGTCTCAAAAAAAAAAAAAAAATTACACATGAAACTCCAGACCCACTGAAGGATTCCCCTCCCCCTCCCAGATAGTCCCTGCTCTGTAGTCCAGCCAGAGTCCTCCTGCCTTAGCCTCCAGATGCTAGGCTAGAGTCAGACTATAGCCACAACTACCTTAATGCCTTAATTTTATCCTTCATTTGGTGGTGGATCATCTTGTCAGATTCTTTTTTTTTGGAGACAGAGTCTCACTCTGTAGCCCAGGCTGGTCCTCAACTCACTTTGGAGCCCAGGCTGGCCTTGGACTCAGGGCAATCCTCCTGCCTCAGCCTCTCGAGTAGTGCTGGGATTACAGACATGTGCCACCATGTCTAGGTAAGTGCTTTAACCAATGGGCCATTCCTCTGAATGCAGGATGGTTCGAATACATTTGTTGGTTGGGGCTCGCCAGGTTCCCTTCTGGCTATAGGAAGCATTATTCTTTTCTTTCCCCCTTCTATATTTTTCCCAGTAAGATGCTATGACTCAAAAAAATATTTTTGGTAGTGTACCTGGCAAATGAGGGAGCTAAATGTGTATCTCCAGCTTTGACATTCTCTTCTTCCAGAAAAGTGGAAGGAACATGGTCCTCAGAGTCATTCACTTGTTCAAAAAACATGTTTTAAATTTTTGAATGCTCACTACACCTTTCTGGCCTAGAGTTAGGGATAGTAGATTTCCTGATTCCCTATGATAAAGGTGGGCCTATGTGCCCAGCTGAGCCAAAACTTTGTCATTTGCAAACTGGAAAATAAAATAATAATATCCATTGGTCCACAAGGCTTATTGTGGAGATCAAATCACCTAAGATAAGTGTAAGCATTTTATTTTATTTTTTTTTGAGATAAGGTTTCCTATCCAAGATGGTCCTGAACTCACTACCTAGTTTAGTAGTCTAGTCTGGCCTCAAAGTCACAGCAATCCTCCTGCCTCAGTCTCCTGGGTGCTAGGATTTACAGTATTGTGCCTCTACACCCAGTTTAGGTGGTACTGGAGAATCGAACTCTGGGCCTTTGAGCTTGTTAGGCAAGTGGTTAGAGAACCACTGTACTATTCTTCCAGCCCCTAGGCAAGCACTTTAACTGTTGAGTTATTACCCCAGCCTTTGTTTTTGAAATCTTTTTTTTTTTTGAGGCAGGGTCTCACTCTGTGGTCCAGGCCAGTCCTGAGCTGACTATGTAGACTGGTTGGCCTTGAACAAATGGCAATCCTCCTATCTCAGCTTCCCAAATGATAGTACTATAGGTGTGCACCTGCATGTCTAGTTTATGTGGTGATGGGGAACTGAACCCAAGGCCTGTGCTTGGTAGGTAACTTTAGCCACTGAGTTAATCCTCTAGCCCTGCTTTTGAAATCTTAAGAACTCTCTTCTTGGGGCTGGGGAATGGCAAAGTGGTCAAAGCACAAGCACAAGGCACTGAGCTCGACTCCCCATCACCACATAAAGCTGGGCATGGTGGCACATGCTTGTAATCTGAGCACTAGGAGACTGAGGCAGGAGTACTGCCATAAGTCCACGGCCAGCCTGGGCTACATAGTAAGTTGAGGAGCAGCCTGGGCTACAGAGCGAGACCCTATCTCAAAAAAGAGAACTCTTTTCTTTCCATGTGCAAACTCTCCGGCAGGCAGAATAATTACTTGATATCTTAGCCGCTGCATCTCAACCTTCAGTTTTTAGATAGATCCAAGTGTGGTTAAAACAAATGAACGTCTTTAAATTTTTTTGCCAGTAATTGACGTATTAGGGTTGCGGCTTCATTTGGCCCTAAAGTACAATGGCGCCTAGCGTTTGGCGCATGCTCCTTTCCGCCTTGAGGCGCCGCTCTCCCGCGACTCGGGGGCGCGCACGTCGTGGCTTCCGTGGCTTGACTTCCGCTGGGGCAGGAACTAGAGTTCCCGCGGGATTGGCCGGCCTGTGAGTGTGGTGTAGTGTGCGGTGGAGCGGGAAGCGGGAGGTCGCCGCGGGGAACCCGGGCGGCGGGCTTCCTGTCGAGGGGTTCTAGCCTGAAGCGAGCGCGGGCTGCGTGATGGGAGTTGGGGGGGGTCGATGTCTCGTTGGTCGGGGGTCTCGGCCAGACGGCGAGGGGAAGAGCGCAGGTGTGAGGACAGCCCCGTGGGATGTGACCCGAGCGGAGGCTGCGCGGTGCTTCCTCGGCGTTGACGTTCACTCACCGTGTTGTTCCGACTGAGATGCTCAAAGAAGCAGGTTTTCTGTTGTTACAGCTGCTGCTGTTTGAGGTGCCTGGAGCCGATTCCTCCATGCTGCTGTCAATGATTAGTAGCTGCCTTTTTTTCTTTGTCTTTTGCGGACTTGAGTAGCTCGAGTGTGAAATAAGAGAGTCGCCCTCATTGCACCCGCTCCCTTACCCACTTGAGACAGAGCCTCGCGCTGTAGTTCAGGCTGGTCCTGAACTTACTGTGTAGTCCTGGCTGGCCTAGAACTCGTACCAGTCTTCCTGCCTCGGTCTCCCAAGTGCTGGGATTACAGGCGTGCCCCACCACGTCCAGCTTTACGTGGTGCTGGGAAATCAAACTCAGGGCTTTGAGCGGGAGCTAGCTAGGCGAGCGCTTTAACCGCTGAGCTATTCATCCAGCCCCCATCACTCTGTTTTATCGGATCTTACCTTTGATCCAAGCTTTCTTGAGTATCCCTGTTAAGTGGGCATTCAAACCTTCACGTTGCCAGTGACGGAGAACTCACTGCGACGCAAGGCAGTTTGTTCTGTTCTTTTTTCCCCTCTTATACTGGGAATTGAATCCAGTACCTTCACATTCAGTTACATCTCTAGCCATTTTATTTATATATTTCAGTTTTGAGACAGGGTCTTGACAATCCTCTGTCTCACTGAACTCACTTTGTAGCCCACACTGGCCTTGGACTCAGGGCAGTCCTCCTGCCTCAGCCTCCTGAGTGCTGAGCTGACAGACCTGCGCCAATATGCCTGACTTTATGTGGTGCTGGGGAATTGAACTCAGGGTCTTGCATTTGTAAAGCAAGCGCTTTAACTGCTGTGCCATTCCTCCAACCCCCCACTCCAACCTGTTTTTGCACTTTATGAAAATAAAGTTTTCCAGGGTAGAAAGATGTAGCCCTTCCCATATAATGCTTAATGCTTAGTCCAAATGCTGCACAATTAAGTGCTTTTTCATGCATATATTCAGGAAGCCTATCTTAAATGTATGTATTGCCTAGCTATCTCAGGATACTACTGATACTAGTTAAACAGGTCTTGCCTGTCAAGTTTATGTTATTGCAGAGGGAGACAGACGTATTTTAAAAAGTGAGAAGTACTATAAAAATGATTTGAAGGCATGTCCTCTAAGAACATAAGAGAAGATGCTCTCAGTGTAACTTTTAAAATGTGACCACTAGATTCGGAGCCAGAAGGCCCAAAATAACACAGAGAATAGCAGAAATTATCATAGTCTGCTTGTGGATTGTAGCTTTCTCTTTTTGGTTGTATGGAACAGGGTTTTTGCTCAGCACTTCATCCCCAGTCCTTTTTTATGGTTTACTGGAGACAGTTTTGCTGAATTGCCTGAGCTGAGCTCCAATATGTGATTCTCCTGTCTCAGCCTCGCAGAGTGCTGGGATTACAGGCCAGTACCACCTGCTCAGTTTGGATTGTTTCTATTAATGAAAGTGACTCTTGAGAAAATGCAGCAGCAGTAAACTTTTTGTCAGTTGCTAATGGCTAATGATATAGTTCCTTATTTATTTATTTATTTTTTGAGACAGGGTCTTGCTGTGTAGCCCAGGCTGGTCCTGAACTCACTCTGGAGCCCAGGCTGTCCCTGGATTCATGGCAATCCTCCTGCCTCAGTCTCCTGAGTTGTGGGATTACAGGCATGCACCACCATGCCTGGCTTATATTTATTTATGTATTTATTTTTTGAGACAAGGTCTCACTTTGTAGTGCAGGATGGTCATGAACTCACTGCGTAGCCCAGAATGGCCTTGGACTCATGTCAATCCTCCTGCCTCAGCCTCCCAAGTGTTTGAATTACAGAAGTGCACTGCCTTGCCTTGCTCTATTTTTATTTCATTTTGTAGATGGAGAAAGTGAGATTCAGGCTAAATATTTTATGCAAGGTTACTAAATTGGAAAGAAGTTGACTTGAGATACAGATCTTGTTTGACTTCAAAGTTTGCTTTCAACATCATGTTTTTCTCCCTCCCTGATGGTAATAACTAATAATAACTAACACTCTTTGATTCATGTAACAATTCTATGTGATATGAAAATATATTTTTATTTTTACAGTTGAGGCAACAGAAGCTGCGAAATTTAGCGAGGTTAAATCACTGCACAGAGATAATGTACTTATCAGTAGTAGAGTTGAGATCTGAGCTCAGTCATTCTAATTGTTTCTCTTCCATCTGAAGGAATAGTGTGTGCTTGATATAAAGTATCATGTTTATGATTGGATATGTATAAAAGTAAAGATAATTCAGTTTGTTTTTTTTTTAAAGACAGGGTCTTGCATTGTAGTCCATGCTGGTCCTGAACTTGCCATGTAGTTCAGGCTGGCTTTGAATTCACTGGCAATCCTTCTGTCTCAGCCTCCTGAGTGCTGGGATTACAGGTGTGCGCCACCATGCCTGGCACAGTAAATGTTATTGTCACTAATTAGTATGAAGGTGGTAAGAATTTGCTTTTATCCTTTTAGAATGGAACAGAAGTGGAACTTTTAAAATGTTGCCCTGTAAGAAGAGAAGAACTACAGTGACAGAATCCCCGCAGGATAGGGGCAACCAGGAAGAAGACACCTTAGACCGAGAGTCAGCTCTTAAACCAGAATCTGACCAGGCTAAAGAGGTGGGGTCTGTTTCACTGTCCTGGGCTCCAAGTCAGGGCCGGGCAGTTGGCCTTGAAGTTCAGTCTGAGCAGGATGCAGAAAATCAGTTTGGTGTGGAGGCTTCATCTCAGGGCTCTAGGATACTCACCCAGGACAAAGATTTACCAAGTTTGGAAGCTGTGGATGTGACCATCGCTCAGGACTCTGCCCTTTCTTCCTTGGAGTCTTCCCACGCTCTTAATACACACATCAGCAAAGGAAAACTCCATGCCACTGCCTCAAGGAGCCGGAAGAAAACTGTCCTCAGGTCTGGGCTAATTACTCAAGAAGACAGAGGTGATCATCCTATCACAAAGGAGCCTTTTCCAGGAGAGCCTAGTGAAGAAAGCAAGGAGGAAGGAGGTAAGATAGAGAAGGTCTCTTAAGCTATATTTTCCCTGTATTGTCATTATAGGCAGAACATCCCTACTCCAAAAATCCAAAATCTGAAGTACAGGCTGAGAAATAGCACAGCAGTTAGAGTGCTTGCCTAGCACCACATATGCTGGGTATGGTGGCACATGCTGGTAATCATAGCACTCAGGAGGCTGAGGCAGGAAGATTACCATGTATTTGAGTCCAGCCTGGACTATGGAGTGAGACCTGTCCAAAAACAAAACAAAACTGAAATACTCCAAACTGAAACTTCTTGAGTGATAGCACGGTGCTGTCAGTGGAAAATTGCACACCTGGCCTTGCATGAATGGTTGTAGTCAAAATGCAGGTATACTAAAGGTATTGTATAAAATTACCAAATTACCTCTGGAATGTCGAGGCAGGATGATTGCAAGTTTGAGCTGGCCTAGGCAGTTTATCAATGTAAAGAGACCCTGTTGCAAAACAAAAACAAAAACTGGGGCTAATGGAATCACTCAGTGGTTAAAGCATTTACCTAGCAAGCTCAAATTCCTGGGTTGATTCCCTAGTACCACATAAGCCAGGTGTGATAGAGCATACCTGTAATACCCTAGCAGAGGAAGACCGAGGCTGGAGGATTGCCTTGAGTTCAGTCAGCTCAGGCCTGGCCTGGACCACAGAGTAAGATCTGTCTCCAAAAAAAAAGGCTAGGGATGTAGTTCACTGTGAGGATCTTAGGTTAAATCCTCAATATTTTTTGGGAAAAAAAAATCACTTTGACACTTTCAGGTGCTGGACACAGACCAGCACCTCTGCTACTAAGGATGCTGAGGCAGAAAGATTGCAAGTGTGATCCCATTGTGCTCTATTTAGTGGCTAGTGGGACACTGTCTCAAAAAAAAAAAAAAAACCCCACATATGGTCGTACACACCTGTGATCCCAGCACCGTGGAGGCTGATGCAGGAGAATCATGGGTCATGAATTTGAAGCATCCTAAGCTGCATATGAGGCTATCTCAAGAATAACCAGAATGGGGCTGGAAGAATAGCACAGCAGTAGAGCATTTGCCCAGCAAGCACAGGGACCTGAATTTAATTCCCCAGCACCACATAAGCTGGGTATGGTGGTGTGTGACCAATCCTAGCACTTGGGAGACTGAGGCTGAAGGATTGCTGTGAGTTCCAGGCCAGCTAGTTCAAAATCAGCCTGAGCTACAGAGTGAGACCCCATCTTAAAAAAAAAAAAAAAAAAAAAAAAGGACTAGGGATCTAGCTAAGGACAAAGGCCCTGTGTTAATCCTTAGTACTACACACACAAAAGATTACCATCTACTGTCAGGCTATATATATATATATATATATATATATATATATATATATATATATGAATATAAAGCTTATATGAAAAATAAGTGAATAAATGAATATTGTGTTTAGATGTATGTTTCATCCTGAGATTCTTCATTAAAGTATATCCACAGGTTCTAAAATCTAAAATCTCAAAATCCACGATCACTTAGACCCAGATGATACTCAGCCTATAACACTTTGTCATTGCTTTGTCTGTAAAGCCTATGCAGAGAAGTGTTTCTGAAACAGGTACTGATTTGGCATGGAGTTGCAGCCATGGGAGCATGAGCAGTAAGCTTTGTGAAGGCAGTGAGACTCTTCTCCTACTCCTTATATTCTTCTCTGTCTTTTTCTTTACTTTGTATCATCCTTTATTCTGATGTAATGAGTAGTTTTTTTGAGACATAGTATCCTCTGTACTCCAGGCTGGTCCTGAATTCACTGTGTAGCCAATACTGGCCTTGAACTCAGGACAGTCCTCCTGCCTCAGCCTCCCAAGGGATGGGATTGTAGGCATGCGTCATCATCACTCCCTATTACGTGGCTCCGTTAGGCAAGTGCCCTAATTGCTGAGCACACCCCCAGGCTTGGGTAGCCACTTTTTTTTTTTTTTTTTTTTTTGAGGCAGGCTCTTGTTCTGCAGTCCAGGTTGGTCCTGAGCTCTGTGTAGCCCAGACTGGCCTCGAACACATGACGATCCTCCTTCGTCAGTCGACAGAGTGCTGGTATTACAGGTGTGTACTATTATACCTGGTTTACATGGTGCTGGGGAATCAGCCCAGGGCCTTGCGCTTTCTGGGCAGGTGTTTAACTGCTGAGCTAGCTATTCCTCCAGCCCCCTTGGGTAGCCACTTTTAAAGGGAGACAGGACGGAGCTGGTGTGGTGACCCACACTGTAGGATTGCAAGTTGAGCATGTCCTGAGTTCAGTTGCTAGTACTGGGACAAAAAAAAGAGGCAGGGAAGGAGAGAGACAGAGGCAGGGCTACAGAGAGGGGACTGTCACCGAGATGATTGTGAAAGGCTCTGTAGTGGTGAGTAACACTTAAGACTTGGAAGCTGAGTTGCTTTGTGACGGGCTCATGGTCACCTAGGGCAACAAGCAGTCACTGTAGAGGCATGCAGGTAGAAGGATGGTGTGGCTTAGAAGACATAAGAGAAGACTTCAGAGTGGTACATTGTACATTGGTGGCAAGCCAAAGATGTCGTTTTTCATACTGAGGTGCTTGAATTTTCAGTGGGTAAGTGATAGACATTTAAATGGCTGAAAAGAACTCATTTGTGCTTCAGAAAAGATGACCTTCTCTGCCTTACGCATTTCAAGGCACTTGAAGCCTTTAAGCCCGCTTGGTCTGCTCCGGTCCTTCCGGCTTGTTGCCATGGCGGTTTTTCTCATGCTAACGTCCCTTGTTGGTCCTGACAGTGTGTTGTATTTGCTTGTACAGGAGAACTTGTTTCTGACTCTGTTGTGTTTGAAAACTGATGTAGTCTGATGAAGTAGGTGAGTTGTCTGAAGCATATTGTCAAAGATGGAAGCTCCTTTGGGAAGGGCAACCCTTGTCGTTGCGCCTGGCTGTATGGTTAGTACTTCTTTTAGAGTAGTTTGTATTATATTATTGCTCTGGCTGGCTGGAGCTTGTGCTCCACGGCCCTTTGTTTCTAAATGAAGACCTGCTCCTTTGTCCATGATTTTATTCTTTGAAGTAGTGTGACATAAAAAGACAACTTTTTATTGAGGAAGACGACTGAAGGAGTCAGAGTGAAAATCGGGAGGAGGAGAGTTTTAAGAATCAAGTTCTGGGGGACTGGAGGAATAACACAGAGTTTAGAGCACTCGCCTATCAAGCACGAGACCCTGAGAATAGTTATGCATGCTTGAGTCTTAGCACTTGGGAGGCAGAGGCAAGAGGATTGTGGTGAGACTTGGCCAGCCTGGGCTATATAGTGAGCTCAGGACCAGGCAGGACTACGGAGCAAAACCCTGTCTCAAAACAAAACAAAACAAAAGTGGCAGGAGCTGAGGTGCAGGTTAGTGGTAGAGCACTAGCGTGAGAGAGGCCTTGAGTTTGATCCCCAGTACCACACACGTGCGGAAACAAAAGTTAAGCAGCCAAGGAGAGAGAAAGATGACACTTGAGAAAAGGTAAAATTTAAAATCTGACCTTTGAAAGCAGGTTAAGGATAGGTTTTTTTTTTTTTTTGGAAAAAGGATGTCATATAGGGATGAATACACTGTGATATGAATTTTTGTTGGTACTGGAGATTGAGCCCAGGGCTACCTGCTTTATATGCAAATACTCTGCCATTGAGCTACATTCCCACCCACCCCTTTGTTTTGTTTTTGAGGCAGGGTCTAACCCTGTAGTCCAAGCTGATCTTGAGCTCGCTATATAGCCCATGCGGGCCTTGAACTCTCAGTAATCCTCCTGCCTCAGATTCCCAAGTGTTTGGCTTACAGATGTGTGGCAGTCTGCCATGTTTATGTGGTGTTGGGGAATTGAATCTAGGGCTTTGTGTTTGCAAGGCAAGTGCTTTCTATGAGATACGTCTTCAGTCCCTCCCATCTTTTTTATTTAATACTTTGAGACAGGTCTTGTGAAGTTACACAGCTGGTCTCAAACTTGTGACCCTCCTGCCTCAGCCTTCCTAGTATCTGGGATTACAGGTGTGTGCCGCTGAGCCTGGCTGAATTGATTTTTCTGTAAGAAAAAAATGGAAAGGCCAAAGCATATTAGAACTAGAAGAACCTTAGCAGTTTTCCAGTTCAACTCCCTGATTTTGTAGATGAGTAATTTGAATCTGAGATTTTATTTCAGCATTTTCCTTAAAATCCTGTCTTTAAGAGAAGGTAATACCCTTATGTATAGTATACTTAGTTCATAAAGTTATTTGAAAAGTCTTTATGACAACATGCCAACATGCTGATTTCTACTCCAGAGTATGAATTGAGAATGGGCAGTATGGAGCAATATTTGTGATTCTTCTAGGAAAACCTCAGATGCATTCTGGAGGGGAGATACATTTAATGCCATCAGCCAGCCAATCTGCAAACCCAGGAGCCCAATGTAGGAAATCAGCCCAGCCAGATGTTTGTGCCTCCCCTCAAGAAAACTCACTCAGGACTCTGGCTCGCCAGCCTGAGGAGGAGATAGAGGATGGCGGACTCTTTATTCCAATGGGTAGGCTTTCTTTTTCTCCCTTCTTTCTTTCTTTCCTTCTTTTCTTTTCTTTTTTTAATTAAAAAAGCCCCTCACAATGCACTGTTTAATATGTAGGACACTACATCTGTTTTAAGATACCCTGAGTTTCCAGTAGAATGACTGTGTGAGTTTAGTTGTCTGCACAGACATTCGTCTTGTCCTCCTCTTTAGTTATTTCTCCTCACTGATGGGTAATCACTCTTGATTTCTAGACCATGTGTTGGCTCATCTACTTTTTCTTTGTGTGTGAATGTGTGTGTGTATGTGGTACTGGGGATCGAGCACAGGACCTTTGCACCAAGCTACAGTCTTGAAAAGTTGCTAAGTTGCTCAGGCCTGTGGTTGTCCTGCCTCAGCTTCCCAGAGTGTTGGAATTATAGGCCTGTACCATCAGGCCCAGTTCATCAATTTTTTATACACACATACACACACACATACACACACACACAGAGAGAGAGAGAGAGAGAGAGAGAGAGAGAGAGAGAGAGAACAGGTTGGTCCTGAATTGACTACGTAGCTCAGGTTAGTCTTGGACTCCTGGCACTCCTCTGCTCTCAGCCTCCTGAATGCTGAGATTACAGCACTCTGCCCGTCTTATGTGGTGCTGGGGAATCAAACTCAAGGCCTTGCAATTATCAGCCTTATATTTTATATGAATGGAATCATATATATGTTATTTATGTGACCGTCTTTTTCTCTTCACATTATGTTCATGAAATTCATCCATATTGTTACATGCAGTTGTAGACTTTATTTTCATTGCTGTTTAATGAATACTGTGTATTTCTTCATTCAGATCTTGATGGGCATTTGGATAGTTTCCAGTTGAGGGTTCTTTGAAAGGTGCTGTAAGTCAGCAAACCTTTAAGCTTTTTTTTTTTTTTTTTTTTGGTCTCAGTACTAGGCTTTGAATCTAGTGATGCTGTACCATTGAGCTACATAACCTGCATTGTTTTTTTTTTTTTTAAATTTTGAGACAGGATTTCACTAAATTGTCCAGGCTAGGCTTGAACGTTTTGGGGAGGGGGCTTGAACTTGAGATCTTGCCTCAGCCTCCCAGATGCAGGGAGGGCTCCCCCCGCCCCGCCCCGACTGGGGATTGAATTCAGGGCCTTGTCCATGTAAGGCAAGTCTGCTATCCCTGAGCTACATCCTTATCCCCTAGGAGGGCTTTTTTATTGAATGGAATAGTTAGCAGATAGGGTTAAGCCTCCTTATTATTGTTTTGAAATATAGTACATACAGATAAACAGGTAAAAACTTAATTTTTAGGGCTGGAGGAATGACACAGCAGTTAAAACATTTGCCTTGCAAGCTCAAGGCCCTTAGTTTGATTCCCTAGCACTATTTAACGCATCTGTAATCCCAGCATTGAGGAGGCTGAAGAAGGTGGATTATCCTTAGACCAAGGCTAGCCTGGCCTACACAGTGAGTTCTGGACCAGCCTGGGCAACACAGCAAGACCTTATCTCAAAAAAAAGAAAAAATAATAATTTTTATTTTATTTATTTTTCTCAAAAATGATTTCATTAATATATTATAATTCAGCTAATATAAAGCCATTTGTGAATAAGTTAATTTGTCCAGTTTGTAGCTAAACCTTCTTGCTTAAAATATAGTCTCAATTTTTCTCCTGTCTTATGGTGATAACTCATTTTAACTTTTAAAAATAATTTTTAAATCATCTTAGCAACAGTTTTTACATTTTTTGGCACTTTTTTTCTTTTTTTGTATTGATATGTGTAAGTGTAAAATTTAAAGTTTAAATTGATCTTGAGCATTTTGTGCACTTATGTATCATGGCAAAGTTACAGATCCTTCCCCTTTCTCCTTTCAACCCTCCCCCAAAAGCTTAATTTTTAAGATCCTTCCCCTTTCTCCTTTTAACCCTCCCCAAAAAGCTTAATTTTTAAAACTCAGTTTATCTCGTAGCTTTAAAGTTTAAATGTGCGATGTCTTTTTCTTATTCCTAATATTAGACTTCCATTGCTAGATAGATTAGAGATAGTGTATTAAAGGGTCCCCAGTTGCCAGTTCTCTGTGTTATTTCCAGCCATTCTCAATCTGCTGGCAGTATAGCCTGAGCTCTACCTTCTGTGTAATGTGTGAAGGTGTGTGGGAGCATGTGCCCGACTGAATGTGTGTGCGAGGGACCTCGGTAGCAGAGCCTTGAAAGGAAATTGCATCCTGACCTATGGATCTGAGGCATTGATGTTGGTACCATGTTCCCCTCCCCACGGAAAAAGTGTCTTCCACCAAGCCAGTCCCAGGGGCCTAGAAGGTTGAGGACTGCTGGTAGGGGACATCTGTGTTGTATTTCTTAATTCAGGGAAAGTGTTCATTTTGCCTAAGTTTTTTTGGAAAAGAATGATGTATTTGGTGTGTTCCCTAAACCCACAAAGTGAGTTTACTGACCAGATTAGCTGCAACACCAGGCATCATCATCTGGTGTTTCATTGTTCCTTGTTTCTGTGTTTGTCCTCAAACTCTGCTATGTAAGTGCCTCTCCACAAGGTCCACGTGCGAGAACTGCAGCTCTATAAGGGTCCATTCTGCTTCCTCTCAGCTGCTTTGTTTTCATATGTCAGGTGTTTTGAGTTGTTATTTACATGCACTCAAACTCATCTAATATGTTTGGAAAAAAATGAAGTTGTGTTAACTGCTGCCATAACCAATATGATCATTGACACCTGCTGCTTTCTTGTCTTGTTATTTTTTTTGTTGTTGTTTTCTACCGTTCCTTTTTTTTATTTTGTAAATACATAAATTCCAAATTCTATAACACATTAGAAATATGGGGCCTGGGGAATCAGTGAGCTTCTTATTTTCTGCTCTTCTATATATATGGTGTCATATAATAGGTAGGCTTTGGCTCTGATTTTTTTTTTTTTTTTTTTTGAGACAGGGTCTCGCTGTGTAGCCCAGACTGGTCCTGAACTCACTATGGAGCCCAGGCTGGCCTTGGACTCATGGCAATCCTCCTGTCTCAGCCTCCTGAGTACTGGGATTACAGGTGTGGGCCACCATGCCCAGCCCTAGGCGAGTGCTCTAACTGCTGTGCTATTCCTCCAGCTCCCCAATTTTTATTTTTATTTTGGATTTTCTGCTTTTTTTTCTTCCTTTCTTTGGCTTAATAGCCATTTCTGTTTTTCTGTTTTTTTCTATTTATCTTTTCAATTTTACATTGTTTTATTTTTGTTTTATATATTACCCTAGAGACTAATAACATTGAAATCATTACAGTGTATTACATTAATTAGAACTTTTACCCATTCCCAAACAATATAATAATTTACAAGAACTTAACAGCTCTCTCTTCTGTGCTGTTTTAAATCACTGTTTTCTGTGTTTCCAACCCTACACCATATGCCTGGTAGTGGTTTTTTGTTTTGTTTTCTGAGATATGCTCTTACTGTTTTGCCCAGACTGACCTTGAACTGGGCTCCAGGAATAAGCATCTCCATTATCTGGGACTGTACACATGTGCTACCACACCCAGCTTTTATTGCTTTTTTAAAATAAATTTTTATCATATAATTAACCTTTATAATGTTCTTGGTTCATCCTTGTTGTGGTTTTGGATCTGAATTACCATCCAAAAGCCTCACGTGCCTATGGATACTATGTACTGTGAGAGGTGAGACCGGACTGGAGGGGGCTGGTGCTTGGGGGCGTTGTGGGTTCTGCCTTCCTACCAGACTTGTCTCCTTCTGCCATGCTGCCATGTTGTGTGGATCTCTGGCTCTGGAGCTGTGGTTTCAGCTGCAGCATTACCATGTGATTCCACCATTTCCCAGCTGCCTGTGAGTGGACTGTGACCTTCTGAAACTGTGAACTCAAATTAATCTTTCTTCCCTAATGTTGCGGATGTCAGGTATTCTGTCCCAGCAACAAGGAAGTAGGTAAGACAATCCTGAAGTTTTGTGCCTTCATGACCATGTTCCTTTCTCTCTCTTTTTTTTTTTTTTTGAGATGGGTCTCGTTCTCTGGTCCAGGCTGGGTTTGAACTCAATGTGGAGTCCACACTGGCCTCAAACTCAGGCAGTCCTTCCTCAGCCTCCCAAGTGCTGGGATTACAGGCATGCCCACCACACCCAGCTTTACGTGGTGCTGGGGAATCAAACCCAGGGACTTGGACTTACTAGGCAAGTGCTTTGACCTCTCAGTTACGCCTACAACCCGCGTTCCTTTCTCCTGAAGTTTCCTTCATCAATATTAATTATGACTATTTCCAGTACCCCAGGGATTAAACTCAGGGCCTTGTGCATACTAGGCCAGCATGCCCCACCCCCACCCCATCTGCCCCCAGACAGGAGACGGGCTCTCACTCAGTAGTCCAGGTTGTTCTGAACTCAGTGTGTAACCCTAGGCTGTTCTTGAACTCACAGCAATTCTTCTGCCTCAGCCTCCCAAGTGCTGGGATTACAGGCGTGCCCTACCAGTCCCTGATCAGGTCCTCAGCCCTTATTTCTTGTATGGCTGATCTGCTGTCAGTAAATTATTGCAGATTTTTTTTTTTTTTGAGACAGGGCCTTGCTGTATAGCCCAGGCTGGTCCTGTACTCACCGTGTAGCCCACAATGGCCTCAAATTCATGGCAGTCCTGCCTCAGCCATTCTTACTGGTGTAAGATGGAACCTCAGCATTTTAATTTGCATATCTGTTATGGCTAAAGATGTTGTATATTTTTTCATTATTGGCCATTTGGACTTCTGAGAACTGTTTATTCATGTCAGATTCCCATTTTTTGATAGCATCCTTTATTTTGGAGGGTCTAATATTTTTCAGTTCTTTGTATATTCTTGATAATAGTCCTCTGTCTGAGGAGTAGTTGCCAAATATTTTTTGCATTCCGTGGGTGCTCTCTTCACTCTGTTGATTGTTTCCTTTGTTGTGCAGAAGTTTTTTAATTTCACATAGTCCCATTTGTTAATTCTTAGTGTTACCACTAGTGCTTTGGTGTTTTATTGAGAAAGTCCTTGCCTACACCTATGTCTGAGGGATTTGCCTACTTTTTTTCCAACAAGTTCAGTGTTTCTGTTTTAACGCCTAAGACTTTCATCCATTTTGATTTGATTTTGGTGCATGGTCAAAGTTATAGGTCAAGTTTCAGTCATGTATGTGGTTAGCCAGTTTTCCCAGTACCGTTTGTTAAAGAGGCTACCTTTACTCCAGTGTATGTTTTTGGTCCCTTTGTTGAAGATCAGATGACTGAAGGTACTTGGGGATATTTGGACATCCTCAATTCTGTTCAGTTGATCCACCTGTCTGTTTTTGTGCCAGTACCATGTTGTTTTTGTTACTGTAGCTGTGTAATCTAATTTGATATATAGTATTGTGATGCCTCTTGGTTTTGTTTTGTTTCTTAGGATTGTTTTGTCTGTTCTTGGCCTCTGGTGGTTTCATTTAAATTTTCAGATCATTTTTTCTAGTTCTATAAAAAATGCTGCTGGTATCTTGATTGGGATTGCATTGAATCTGTGTATGAGCTTAGGTAGTATGGCCATTTTGACAATGTTTCTGCCTATCCAGGAACAGGAGATGTCCTTCCATTTTCGAAAATTTTCTTGGATTTTTTTTTTTCAGAGTACTATAGTTGTCAATATAGAGTTCCTTCACTTGCTTTGTTAAGTTGATTCCTAGGCATTTCCTTTTCTTTAAGGTCACTGTGAATGGAATTGTTTTTCTAATCTCTTCCTGTATGTTTTCACTGATGCTGTAGAGTAATGCTACTGAATTTTGTGTATTGATTTTCTATCTTGCAACTTCGCTGAATTTGTTTATTAGGTGCAAAAGTCTTTTGTTAGGGTTTTTGGGGTCCTTTATGTAAAGGATCATATCATCTACAAATAAGGATAGTTTGACTTCTTCCTTTCCTATGCATATTCCCTTCATTCCATTTTTTTGCCTGATCGCTCTGGCTAAGGTATGTTAAATAGGAGTGGTGAGAGTAGACATGCTTGTCTTGTTCTTAATTTGAGGGAAAATGCTTTCAGTTTTCCTAGTTTACAATGATGTTGGCTGTAGGATTGTCATAATTGCTTTTATCAGCTTAAGGTAGTGTCCTATAACTTTTTTCATCAGAGTTTTGATCAGGAAGGGGTGTTGTATTTTGCCAAAGGCTTTTTATGCATCTGTTGAGATGATCACGTGGTTTCTGTCCTTGCTTTTGTTGATACAATGTATTACATTGATTGGTTTGCATATGTTGAACTGGCCTTGCATCCCTGGGATGCGGCCAACTTGGTCGTGGTATATGATCTTTTTAATAATTTGTTGCATACTGTTTGCGGTATCTCATTGAGGATTTTTGCATCAATACTCATTAAGAAAATTGGTCTGTAGTTTTCTTTCTTTGTTGGGTCTTTGTTTGGTTTGGGAATCAAGATGATACTTGCTTCCAGGAAGGAGTTGGGCAGTGTTCCCTCTCTTTCATTTTCATGGAAGAGTTTAAGGAGCATCGGCACTAACTCTTCCCTAAAGGTCTGATAAAATTCTCAGTGACTCCATCAAGTCCCGGGTTTTTCTTTGTTGATAATCTTTTATTACTGCCTTCATTTCATCTCTGGTTATTTTTCTATTCAGGGTTTCAATATTCTTGGTTCAATTTTGGTGTATTACTCATTTCTTCTGAGTTTGTGATTTTGTTCGAATATAGTTTTTCAAAATTGTTCATTTAATTCTCTAGATTTCAGCTATTGAGGTGATGAGAGCTCGGCCCTTTTAGATTTTCCCTGATGCTGTCCTTGCCCTGTCATTTTTCCTGCATACTGCCTCAGTGACCTTGTGACTTACTCTGTCCTGGTACCTTGCCCCCAGACTGCTGTTGAAAATCCCAAGGAGGGCTGGAGGAATGGCTCAGCGGTTAAAGTGCTTGCCTAGCAAGCACCAAGACAAGCGGTAAGTACTGAGTTCTGTTCCCCAGTACCACATAAGCTGGGAGTGGTAGCGCATGCCAGCCCTTAGGAGGCTGAGGCAAGAGGATTGCTGTGAGTCCACGGCCATTCTGGGCTCCATAGTGAGTTCAGGACCAGCTTGGGCTACTGAGCGAGACCTGTGTCAAAAAAAAAGAAAAAAAGAAAAGAAAAAAGCAAATACCCATGAATCAGGCACAAGTAATCAAAAATTAAATCAATGCTAGATTCTTGCCATTGTCAGTCTGTTGTTCTGTCAATATTCTTTTATAGTCTATTGTTCTGTAAATATTCTTTTAATTATTCTTTCCTTCTTTTCTTTTGTTCTTTAATCCTTCCCATCCTTGTGGTTTTTCCCTTTATAGGCACTGTCCCGCCCCCCCACCCCCCAGAATTCTTCAGGGCTTTAGCCTGTTTTCAGTCTCCTGCTAATAAAGGACTCCTAAATTTTCTTTAAAAGTGGTTCTTATCCTGTATAATATTGCTTCACACTGTTATAACAGTGTTTATTGTGATTTCACCTTTTTCATTTTTAATTTCATTGCTATTGAATTTTTCTTTCCTTTTGATGAGTTTGCCTAGAGGTTTATCCATCTTATCCTTTTGAAGAACCAACTCTGATTCATTGATCTTTTAAATTTTTTTTAAGTTTTAATTTCATTGATACCTGCTCTGATTCTTATAATTTCCTTCCTTCTACTACCTTTGGATTTGATTTGTTCTTGTTTCTCAAGGTCTTTGGGCTGCATCATTGGATCATTAATTTCAGATTGCTCTATTTTTTCATATGTGCACTCATAGCTATACATTTCCCTCTTAATCCTGCTTTGACAATATTGTTCTGCCTATCAAGGAACAGGGATGTCTTTCCATTTTCTAAAATTCTCTTGGATTTCTGTTTTTAGAGTACTGTAGTTCTCAATGTAGAGGTCCTTCACTTGCTTTGATTCCTGGGTATTTTTCTTTGAGGTGAACTATTTCAATTGTCTCCCACAGATTATAGTATGATGTAGTTCCATTGTCATTTGACTTTAGGAAGTTCTTGATTTCTTTCTTGTTTTTTTTTTCTGTGATCCATTCTTTGTCCAATAATGTATTATTTAATCTCCATGTATTTGAATAGTTTCTGTAGTTACTTTTGCTGTTGATTTCTAGTTTTATTCCACTATGATCTGAAAGTATGCAGTGAATTATTTCAATTCTTTTGTTTGATTTAAGCATGTCTTAGGTCCAAGAATATGGTCTGTTTTGGAAAAAGTCTCATGTGCTGCTGAGAAAAAGGTATATTCTGTTAATGTTGGAAAGAATAGTCTGTATATATCTGTCAAGTCAATTTGCTCCATGGTGTGATTTAGCTCTGATGTTTCTTTGTTGACTTTCTGTCTGGTTTTTCTGTCTAGTTGTGAGAGTGGGGTATTGAAGTCCCCTAGGATGATTGTAGTGGGGACTGTTTGGTCCTTCATGTTCAATAGTTTCCTTGTATGTAACTGGGTGCTCCTAAATTGCATGCATACATGTTTATAATTGTAAGCTCATCCTGTTGGTTTGTTCCTTTTACCAGATATAGTGACCATCTTTGTCTCTTCTGATCTGCTTTGGTTTGAAGTTTGCTGTCTGAAAATAGTATAGCTACTGCTGCTTGTTTCCAGGGTCTAGTGGTATGTAGTATTAGTTTCTAGCCTTTTACCTTCAGTCTGTGTTTTTTTTTTTTTTTTTTTTTGTGGGTGAAGTGTGTCTGTTGCAGACAACAAATGGTTGGGTTTGTTTTTTTGATCCACTCTGCCTGTCTCTGTCTTTAGATTGGTAGTGAATCAAGACTATTAACATTGAGAGTAATTATTGTAAGACTTTTACTGAATCCTGTTATCTGTTGGTTCTTTGCATTTTCTTTTCTTTTCTTTTCTTTTCTTTTCTTTTCTTTTCTTTTCTTTTTTTCTTTGAGACAGGGTCTCACACGGCAGCCCAGCTGCCCTTGGACTCACTTCAGTCCTCCTGTCTCAGCCTGGAGTGCTAGGATTATAGGGATGTGCCACCACGCCCAGTTTATGTGGTGCTGGGGAGTCGGTAGCAATCCAGTATTTATCCCTTGGTGGGCAAGTGCCGTAACCACTGAGCCATTCCTCCAGGCCTGTGTTTTGTTTTTGTTACACTTTCTCTTTAGAGGTTTCCTTTCCTTGCTTGTGTGTCTACCTCTCTCTAAAATACTTGCCCAGTTTTTCCTGCAGTGCTGGGCTAGTGGTTGCAGATTTCTTTAGGGATCTTGGTCATGAAAAATTTTTGCTTCCCTTTCACTTTTCAGGGATAATTTTGCTGGATATAACAAAATGGGTTGACGCTTGTCCTTTAAAGCTTGAAAGATTTTGCTGCAGGCTCTCCTGGCCTTGAAAGTTTGCATTAAGAAATTTGCTGTGGTTCAAATGGGTTTGCTTTGGTAAAATAATGTTTGTTTTTCAATTGCTGCTTTTAATATTCTTTCTTTATGTTGGATTTCTGAGGTTTTGATCATGATATGTTGTGGTGAGTTTCTTTGCTGATCGAGATTATTTGGTGTTCTATAAGCTTCTTGTACCTGAACATTAATTTTATTTCCTTGATTCAAGAATTTTTTTTTCATAATTCTATTATAGTAAAAAAATTCACATGACATAAAATTTAACATTATTTTGTAATACATGAATTCCAAATTCTGTAACACATTAGAACCATGGGGGTTGGGTAATTAGTGTCTATATCCACTTCTTTTTCAGAGGTTCACTCCTTTTCTAACTGACCATTTTCTTGTATAATTTCAGTGAATGAAATTTTTTATACCCAGCTACTTTACTCATTTCTGATTTTGGAGTCCTGCCTAATTATAGCATTTGTTTCCTTGTCCTTGTCCTCCAGATCGGAAATTCTGTCCTCACAATGCTCAGTGGACTAATGCTTTCAAATGAATTTTTCATACCCTGAATTTCAGCTAGATTTCGTTCCAGAATTTCCAGTTCTCTCTCAAAATGTTCTGTCATATCTTGTATTTCTTTATTTACCTCACCCAACTTTTTGTTTGTGGCTTCTGTATGCTCAGTAGGCTTTGTACTCATTAGGACCACTGTTTGTTTAATAAGTTCCTCTTTAAGCTCACTGATCATTGCTTACATTTTTTTAACAATATTGTGCTTGAACTTGTTTGCTTT
Organism: Ctenodactylus gundi; assembly: GCA_004027205.1. Classification (NCBI taxonomy): domain Eukaryota; kingdom Metazoa; phylum Chordata; class Mammalia; order Rodentia; family Ctenodactylidae; genus Ctenodactylus; species Ctenodactylus gundi. The sequence continues at coordinate 134,113 of PVKB01003950.1, read as the reverse complement.
CTGACTTCCTTCCCTGTGAATTCCATTGTTTTGAGGCCCATGACAGTAATTTCTGGGGCATCAGGAGTTTCTGTGTTTGTTCTGTTGCCTTGTCTCCCCATGCTTTTGTTGTTGAGGGATTTCACTATGTCTCAGTTACTTTTTCGTTGCTGTGACTAAATACCTGACACCCACAAATTTAGGAAAAGGAAAGGTTTAGTTCACAGTTTCAGATGGTCACAGTCCATTCAGGGGTGGCTGGCAGCAATTGAAGTACATGGCAGAGGCAGAGGTTGAGGCAGCTTCTCACAACATCACAAATAGGCAGACAAGTGAGACTAATTGAGACCAGTCCAAGTCCCACTCCTCCTCTCCTGCATCCGGGTATTGAAGGTGTGGCCACTACACACCCTTAGTCTTAACTCACACACCTGTAGTCTTAAGTCACATGCTGTTTTTTCTTTTTCTTTTTCTTTTTTTTTTTTTTTTGAGACAGGGTCTTGCTCTGTGGTCCAGGCTGGTCCTGAATTCACTTCAGAGCCCAGGTTGGCCTTGGACTCAAGGCAATCCTCCTGTCTCAGCCTCCCGAGTGCTGGGATTACAGGCGTGCGCCACCACGCCCAGCTTATGTGGTGCTGGGGAATCGAACTCGGGTATTTATCGCTTGGCTTAGCGCTTGCTCAAGTGCTTTAACCACTGAGCCATTGCTCCAGCCCAAGTCACATGCCTTTAGTCTTAACTCACATGCCCCTATTCCCAACAACTGCAATCCACCCCTCCAGACCACACCCCAATCCACCAACATTACATGGCTGCATAGATAATCCATAACATTAAAATACATGAGACTTTTGGGGGACACTCCACATCCTAACCACAACACACTATAAGGGCCTAGCTGAGAGGTTTCTATGAATGGGTGTAAGAGTATGTGGGGAGAGCTCAAGTTCTGTGTTGGGAGTAGGCAGTCAGGGAGGACTTAACAGTTGGTTGGCCTCTGAAGTGTCCTGCCCACCTCCAGGCCCCACAGCAAAGCTCCGCCCCCTGTCCTGGCTTCACTTCTCTGAGGGTGGAGCTCTCCACTTTCCCCAGCTGTTCTGGAAGTCAGTGGCCTTTCTCTCCTCAGTGGTCCTTGTTGCCAGTTTCTTTCTGAGCACTGCTTAAGAGTATCCCCCAAAACCCTGGAGTGCCCATCTGAACCTTCTTTCTCTTTAAACAGTTCAGGCTTGGGATCTCTCTTTTTTTGAATAAAGTGGCTCCTGCGTAAGTCACTTCTTATTAGGCTGCTGAGTGTGGCAGGGGTCTTTTCTAGGGAAAGCTCTCAGTGTGTTTGCAACTTGCACCTCCCATCGGCTTGTTTCTGAAGGCTGGGGCTACCAGCTACTGTCAATTCCCTGTTCTCCCAGATCTGTGCTTACCTTAGTTTGAGGGTCTGGCTTCTGGGTGGGCTTTCTTTCTGCAGATGCTGGTGGCTCACAGCCATTCAGTTGATCTGGGGTGGCTTCTTGGGCAGCGATGGTGGTGGTGGTGGTGGTGGTGGTGGTGGTGGTGGTGGTGGTAGTGGGTGTGTGTGTGGGTGTGTGTGTGTGTGTGTGTGTGTGTGTGTGTGTGTGTTGCCTCTCCTCCCCTGCCTCTTCCCCATCCTGTTTCTTCTTGAGGATTTCTGGTCTTCCTGTGGCCTCCTTTCAGTTGTTATGGTCTTGCTTTCTCTCCTGTCTACATTGAACAGGCTATTTTTTCATGATAATCTCAACTTTTTAAGTGGGCCTATGAGGATAGGTTGTGCAGCTCTGTTGCTCAGCCACCATCTTTCCCAGAAGTCTTTATAGAATTATTTTGTCTTGCTTTTGCATGCTAGATAAGAGCTCTATCACTGAGCTACAGCCCCTGTCCTGTGCATTCCTGTTACTCTTTTCTTTCCCTATTTCAGTTTCTGCTATCTGTAGTCTTGTTCATGAATTCTGTTTTGTTTTGGGTAATCTGTTAAGCCCATCTCTTTCTTTCATTTTCATTCTTCTCTTTTCTACAAAATAACTGGTGGAAATAGAGTAAAAGTTTACAAAAAATTTGTCAGAGGCCTGGTGGCCTAGGGCTAAATCTTACCACCCTAGGAGGCTGATGTAGGAGAATTACAAGTTCAGTCCCAGCCGGGGCACCTTAGCAACTTAGTTGGACCCTGGTCTCAAATAGACTAAAAAGAGACTGAAGATGTAGGTCAGAGTGAAGGCCTGTGTTTATCCCTAGCAAAACAAACAAAATGAAACAAAGTTTAGAAGAAACTTACAGTGTTTAAACATTATGGCTATATTCTTGTGGTGTCTTCTCCAAGTATATGCCTACAAATGGATTAAAAACAAAATTGGTATTTGGTCAAAGATAATTAGAAAGTATTTTCAAGAACAGTTTGATTCCTTGTGAACTAACTAGCTATATAAATTCTTTTGAATTTTAGCTGCTTCCATTGCCACATTTCTTTCTTGGCAGTTCATTTTGAATATTTTTCAAGGGCTGGAGGAATGGCTCAGCAGTTAAAGCACTTCAAGCGCCAAGTACGGGAGTTTGATTCTCCAGCACCACAGAAACTGGGCCTGGTGGTGCATGCCTGTAATCCCAACGCTTGGGAAGCTAGGACAGGAGGATTGTCCTAAGTTCAAGGCCAGTCTGGGCTCCATAGTGAGTTCAGGATCAGCCTGGGCTACAGAAAGAGACCCTGTCTCAAAAAAAAAAATTTCAAAAATTAATTAATTCAATAATTTATTGTGATCCTGGGGATGGGACTTGAACCCAGGGTTTTCCCACAGAGCTACATTACCTGCTATTTTTCCTTTTGTTTTGAGACAGGCTCTGCCTGTGTCTCTAAATTGCCAAGTTGAACTTGATTTTATAAGCCTCCTGTGTCAGCTTCCCATAGTGCTGCAAATCTAACCATGTACCACCACACCTGGCTATTTCTAAGAATTTTGGTTACATATAATAGATTTGATTTTTGTAAAGAAGACCATAAAGGGCCCTTTTTAGTTTATAACAATTTTGTTACTAACAGTATAGTATTTATAGTTCAGTTTTTATCTTTTCTTTCAAATTTTTATGTATTTTTGGAGGTCAGTTTTGTAGTTATATATAGTTAGATGCCTTACAAGAATACACAGTGGTTAGAGAGCCCACATGGCAAGCTCAACATGCTATCATTCTAGCACTAGGAAGCTGAGGCATGAGGATTGCTGTGAGTTCGAGAATAGCTTGGGCTATATAGTAGTTCAGGACCAGCCTGTACTAGACTATAGAGCAAGACTCTGTCTCAAAAAAAAAAAGAAAAGAAAAGAAAAAGAAAAAAAGACATTCATTGGCAAACCCATTCAGGGCACCTTCCAATTAGCATGAGCTTTGGTGTTTCATGGTATTCTAAGACTTAACTGGAGTTTCATAGTGTAGAAGTTCTTCCCTTTGTTTGATTATATGTGTATTAAAATACTTCATTCTCTTTATTCTTTTCTTTCTTTTTATGTAAGTTCAAGAGCTGGATTTTTTAAATCCATTTTTTCCCTTATATAGACCGAAGAGTATAATAGTGATAAATTGTTTTGTATAATGTTTTGTTGATTACAAAGCATTTTGATATTATTTAATCTCTATGACATTCTTCATGGGCAGATATTCATATCTTGCAAAAGAAAGATTGAGATTGTGTTAGTAAAGTAACTAGTTAAGTTGTAGAATTGGGATACAGACCAAGGATTTCTTTATTTTATCTTTCTTTCATTTTTGTTCTTTTTTTTTTTTGAGACAGTCTCAATCTATAGTCCAGGCTGATCCTAAACTCTCTGTGTAGCCCAGGCTGGCCTTGAACTCATAGCAATCTTCCTGCCTCAGCTTCCTGAGTGGTGGAATTACAGGCATGAACAATCACAACCCAGCTTATTTGGTGCTGGAGAATCAGTCAAGCTCAGGCCCTTGTGCTTGCTAGGCAGTCATCTTACCCACTGTGGTATTCCTCTGGCCCCGATTTCTGATGTGTTTTCTGGGCATTATACAGTAATAACTGAAGTTGCAGATTCTGGAGCTATAATGCTTTACTTCAGAAAGTGACTCTGGCATTTATACCTCTGAGGAGAGTTTCTTAACTTCCTGGCTTTGTTTTCCTCATCCGTACAGTGTGAGGCATAGTAGTGTCTACTTTTTTTGCCTTAGCTTTTTTAGAGTGCTAGGATTATAGGCATGTACCACTTTGCTTACCTGGACCAACTAGGGTTGTCACTAATAGGAATATCAAATGAATTAGTATTTATAAAGTGTGAGCTGGACTTGGTGCCTCAGATCTATAATTCCAGCACGCTGGGAGGCTGAGGCAGGAGGATTGCAAATTTGAGCCCAACCAACACAGTTTATTGATTTGTTGAGACCCTGTCTCCAAATAAAAAATAAAAATGAACTGAAGTCATAGTTCAGTGCCAATGCCCTGTGCTCAATCCATGGTACCACACATACACATATACCCAGTTGTGTGGAGGAGTGTCTGCACTGGGAGGCTGAGGCAAGAGGAATTCTGGGAGTAAAATAAATATTCAGTGAAAGTTATTACTACTGCTGCAATACAGTTATGAAGTCACTGTCACCACTGCTACCGTATAATGGTCTTCTGTTTCCAGGGCCAGAGAGCTGTCTGCTTGATTTTTTTCACTGTTAGCTTTCCAGGCTGACTTTCTAGAGCAGGTGTTTTCAAGAGTCTTATGATGATGCCCTCGGTTTATTTGTAGAAGAACAAAGCAATGAAGAAAGTGACAAAAGGAGGAAAAAGAAAAAGGGTACAAAGCGGAAACGTGATGGAAGAGGCCAAGCACAACGGCTGCTGGCCTGTGACCTGAAGCTGGATGATGTGCTCGACCGCACCTTAGAGGACGGCGCCAAGCAGCACAACCTGACAGCGGTCAATGTGCGGAACATTCTGCACGTGAGTGGCGCCCGGCGGCTGCCGTCTTCAGGAGCAGCTGCTGCCCAGCCAGTTCTTGACTCTGTATGAATTCCTGGTTTTGTGGGTTATATGTAGTAAAACACTCTGTCTCAGGATAGCTTTCTCTGTGCCCTCAGCATACATCTGAACACATGTTAAAGAGGAAATTAATTGAGAAGATAAAATACCTCAGCTTCTTCTATTGATTTGACAAGGTTTTTTTTTTTTTTTTTTTTTTGATACTTGGGTTCAAGCCCAGGACCTTCACACTGAGCTCATACCCAGCCCTTTCTTATTTTTTAATATTTTGCCAGTAGGTCTTGTTAAGTTGCCTAGGCTGGACTGGACTTGAAAGTTTTCGACAGAAGCCCTCAGCTTTAAACAGTACAGCAGGAAACGGACCGGTCTTATTACCTGCTACAAAGAGCAGAAAAAATAAATACATCCTAAGATAACTGATTATATGCTCAAGAAAAAGAGAAATAAGACAGTATGGTAGCACATGTCTATAGCCCCTGTACTCAAAACTTGAACTTCTCCTTTCTCAGCCTCCTAGAGTGATGAGATTATAGGCCCGTGCCGTTGTGCTGAGCTTGTTTAGCACATTTTAAGACGATACTGTTTATAGGGGATTTACCATTTTGTGAGATAATATGTTTGAAAAAACCTGTTAATAGTTTATACAACTTAGCACATACGTAATCAATGTTCTTGTTTTCTGATGCTCAGCATTGAGCCTAGGATCTTCATCCTGAGCTGTGTCCCAGCCCATTTAAATTTTTTTTTTCTTTGAGACAGGGTTTGTAGCACAGGCTGGTCCTGAACTCATTGTGTAGCCCAGGCTGGCCATGGACTCACATCAGTCTGCCTGCCTCAGCCTCCGAGTGCTGGGATCACAGGCGTGTTTTACCATGTCCAGTTTATGTGGTGCTGGGGAATCAAACTCAGGGCCTTGTGCTTGCAATGCAAGTATTTTTAACCACTGTGCCATTCCTCTAACCCCTAATTTTTTTTTTAGTTTTAATTTTAATTTTAGTTTTTTTGGAGATGTGATCTTGCTCTGTGGTCCTGTGGTCTCATAGCTAGTCCTGAACTCACCGTGTGACCCAGGTTGGTCTTGAACTCACAGCAATCCTTCTGCCTCCCTGTCCTGGGTGCTGGGATTATAGGCATGCACCACCATGGCCAGCAATGCTTTGATTTTGATGTAAAAACTTGCTGTGTTTAAGTTGCCCAAGTTGGACTCGAACTTGGATCCTCTTGCCTCAGCCTCCCTGAGTACTGGATTATAGACATGTGCCACCATACTGTCTTATTTCTCTTTTTCTTGAGCATATAATTAGTTACCTGAGGATATATCTTATTTTTTTCTGTTCTTTGTAGCAAATAATAAGACTAGTCCATTTACTGCTGTATTGTTTAAAGCTGAGGGCTTCTGTCCAAAACTTGCTTTTGCCTTTTTGTGTTTAGTTGCTTTGCCTTCCCCTAGTCTTAACCTATTTGAGAATATATGATAACTTTCATTTATCTTCCACATGGGTCTAGCAAGCAGAGTTATATAGAATGTTAGCTAGTTGACAGACCCCATTTTGCATAAAATGAAATTCTGTCTTTCTCCAGGAAGTAATCACAAATGAACATGTGGTAGCTATGATGAAAGCAGCCATCAGTGAGACAGAGGACATGCCAATGTTTGTGAGTAACTGCTCATCACTATTTTAATGTCATGGAACAGAGTTCTCCATGAAATGGCTAAGTGTAGGAGGTTCACTTGGGAGTTTATGAACAGTTTCACTGTTGAGGGCAAAGGCGGTATCTCAAAGTTCAAGAATTGTGTTACAGTTTTACTAACTCTTTTTCATATTTCTCTCAGGAGCCTAAAATGACACGCTCTAAACTGAAGGAGGTTGTTGAGAAAGGAGTGGTAAGTGCTCTGGGGTATTTTTGCTCGTTTAGTTTGTTAAATAGGATATAATTCCACATCCCTAATAGGGAAGAAATGTAGGAAAAAAACTCTTGGTTTGCCTTTAAAAATTATTTGTAAGCTGGTCCTAGCGTTACAGGCCAAAAGTTTAGCCTTGTCTATCGTCATGGCTGCCTGCGCTGCACTGAGTGACAAGGGATTGTCTAGGGCTGCTATACGATTGCTAATACGGCCAACACAGTTGAATTCCGCTTAACTACAAAAAGAAATTCCATCATACTTTCCGAAAGTTTATGAATTTGTGTTGGGTTTGTGTTGGACCTCTTTCAAAGACGTGGGGGTGGGGCAAGCCAGTGCAATCCCATTTACTTAGAAAGCTGAAGCAGGAAGATTACAAAGTCAGGCCAGCTTGAGCAGTTTAGCACTTTTGCTTTAATACAGTCTGGGAATATAAGTTAGTTCTCTATGGGTTCATTCTCCAATGGGAGGGGAAAAATTGTTGATGTAGAAGAATGCCTTTTTGAAAGAAATAGGTTGACAACTATTTACAATAATTGAAAAAGTGAATGAATCCAGTTTTTCTATTCATTACAGTATATGTGGTAAAGTGTTTAGTGTATTTCTGAGTGCGTTCTAGGAATCACTTACGTCAAAAAGTGTGGAGTTCCTTAAGAGTGCTTATTGAAAAAGCATACTCTGGGCTGGAGCAATAGTATAGTGTTAGAGTACTTGCTTAGCAAAGTGCAAGGCTGGAAGGCTGTAAGTTTGATTCCCCAGTATCACATAAGCCTTTGTGTGGGCACATGCCTGTAATCCTAGCACTCAAGAGGCTGAGGCAGGAGGAATCCTATGATTTTGAGGCCAGCCTGGGCTACATACTGAGTTCAGGACCAGCCCGGAGATAGTGAGACCCTATCTCAAAAAAAAAAAAAAAAAAGGGGGGGGGGCATCCTCTTGTGCCTATCTCAGACCTAGGACCCATGGGCTGGACCTAAAAATATGCAGTGTTGAAAATAAAACAATTTATTTTCTATACACTAAAGCATGAGAGCAATTTGAAGACTTCTGATATATGTCTCTTGAAGTCTTGGAACCATGTTGTATCCCTGTATCTCTTTTTTGGGCAGGTTAGGAGGGGGAGGTCTTGCTATAGCCCATGGTCAACTTGAAATTAGGGCAATTCTCCTTGAGAGCTTGTTAGGAGGTTCTAGCAGGGGAGCACAGCTACTTGCATACCCTTGACCATGGAAGGGTCCTCCTCTAGAGGGGAAGTTCGTCCTGTTGACAGAGTGTGCAGCTTCTGAAGGGACGCACATAGAGTGTTGAGGGAGGAAGGGGAAACCCATCTAGCCAGCCACATCATCCAAATCAACCCTGGTAATCAGTGGGGTGACAGATGTCACAGCCAGATCGCCATCATATCCTCAGGGCAATTCTTCTGCCTCAGCCTTTTCAGTGCTGGGATTACAAGTGTGCATTGCCACACCAGGTTTACTAGTATGGAGAATTGAACCCAAGGCTTCATTCTTTCTAGGCAAGCACTTTAACTGCTGAGCCACACCCCCAGCCTCAGTGCTGGTATCCTTAAGCACCTCACCCTCTTTGTGCTAATCTTCTGTAGTGAGGCAGGTGATAGGTGATGGGCCTGCGGGGGTCCATTCCTTCTCTAGTAGTGAAGATTTGAGTGCTGGGGACATAGCAGTTAAAGTGTAGCAACAGGAAGGCCCTGGGTTCCATTCCCCATCACCACATAGGCCAGGTATGGTGGTGCATGCTGGGAGTCCCAGTTTGGGAGGCTGAGGTAGGAGGATTGCTGTGTGTCTGAGGCCATCCTGGGCTACACAGTGAGTTCAGCACCAGCCTGAACAAGACTCTGCCTCAAAAAAAAAAAAAAAAAAAAGATTTGCCTTCTGAGCTGAAAACACATACTATAGTTTTTATCTGTCTTGGCTGTGTCCTTTGGAGTCCTGTGGAAGAAACAGGTGTGTTCTCGCCAACTTGATGACCTTTTCTATAACTGAGTAGAACTAATAGGTTCGTTCTTTCTTTCTTTCTTTCTTTCTTTCTTTCTTTCTTTCTTTTTTTTTGAAACAGGATCTTGCTCTGTGACCCAGGCTGGTCCTGAACTCACTATGGAGCCCAGGCTGGCCTTGGACTCATGGCAGTCCTGCCTCAGTTTCCCCAGTGCTGGGATTACAGGCATGAGTCACCATGCCCAGCTTATGGGGTGCTTGGGAATCGAACTCTGGTATTTAGTGCTTCACTTAACGTGCTAAGCCATTCTTCCAGCCCTAGGTTCTTTCTTAATATTCTTTTTTTTTTGAGCCCAAGTTTCTTACTCTGTATTCTAGGCTGGTCCTGAACTCACTGTGTTGTCCAGGCTGATCTCAAACTCACAGAAATCTGCCTGCATCAGCCTCCCAAGTGCTGGGTGTATAGGTGTGTACCACTACCCATGGCTTATGTGGTACAGTGGAATCAATCTCAGGGTCCTGTGCTTGCTAGGCAAGTGCTCTAACTGCTGTGCTATTTATTCTGCTAGCCCCTTAATATTATGTTCTTACTAAATGTTTGCCAATTTATTACAGTTCTCCATTTTTTTTTTTTAAATAAGACAAGGTCTCACTCTATAGCCCTGAACTGATCCTGAACTCACTATGGAGCCCAGTTTGGCCTTGGACTCACAGCAGTCCTGTCTCAGCCTTCCGACTGCTGGGATTACCATCATGTGCAACCATGCTCAGCTTTATATGGTGCTGGGGAATTGAACTAAGAGCCTTGCGCTTTCAAGACAAGCACTTTAACCGCTGTGCCATTCCTCCAGACCCTGAAACAAAAATTTTGAAGACAATTGGGGTTGTACGTCAGTAGTAGAGTGTTTGCCAAGCATGCGTGAGGTCGGTAGCTTGATTTCCTGCATTGAGAAAAGTACTGATGTCAGAAGCCTATTGCAACCTGTTAAGAACATAGGTTTGTGTAGATTTATAGTTTACAGATAGTTTTCATATTTGTTGTTGTTTACAAATCCAATGTATGCTACAAAGTAGGCAAGACAGACTTTTTTTTACCCTCTATTTATAGGTAAAAGTGAATATAGATTTAGAATTAAACATTGTAACAGCAGAAATAGATTCCTCTCTTTCTTCTGACAGGTTTTGACTGATATTTCAAAGTATACCTTCAACACTTCTAGGTCACTAGGGCCAGTTGTTTGGAAGGCTATTCTTTGTGATGGTAAAGAGGAAGTAAAAATGCAAAACAATCAATTTCAAGTAATTGTTTACATCCTTTTCATAGGTAATTCCAACATGGAACATTTCACCTATTAAGAAGGCCAATGAAATCAAGGTAAACTTGTTATTCTTGTTACTCACTGTTGCTCTTTTTCAGAAAGACTATTGGTTTTGAAACCTAAGTACTTCCCTTCTGTTTATTAACTTTATTTTTTCTTTCTTTCTTTCTTTCTTTCTTTCTTTCCTTCTTTCTTTCTTTCTTTCTCTTTCCCTCTTTCCCTCTTTCCCTCTTTCCCTCTCCCTCTCTCTCTCTCTGTCTCTTTTCTTCCTGTTTGTTTTTGATTTGCCAACATAAGAACATTTATTCCTAACAGCCCCTCATGCTTTCCTTCCGGATGCCTGGGGAGCCAGGCTTTCTGGGCAGGCATCTTCTGACCCTTCTGCACTTTGGGGGGCCATGCTGCCTTCTGACCAGTGGTTTTCTGGGTGGGAGCTGTGGCAGCTGGAGCCTTCTTGACTGTAGCTGTGGCCTTTTTGTTGGAGTTTGTGCCATAGCAGCAGCAGCAACTACAGCCTCAACCACAGCCTTGCCTGCAGGTGCTTTCTTGGGAGAAGCTCTTGGGAGAGCCACCTTTTGTAGCTTCCTAACTTCATTCATGATTATTCTGTTTCTCGTTGTCTCTGCCTTCATGACTTCATAATGGTTGCAATTTGTCATCTTGGCTTTTCGCTCCCTGGCCTCAGTCTTCCTGATCCAGCATGGGTTCCTGCTGCCATTCAGTGGTGATGTCTGCCTTATCCATGCTTGCTGGGCATACTTCTGGTGGGCACTGTGTGGAACTTGAACACGAGTTGGTGGCACGTTTGAAGGGCAGAGCCTGCCCTCTGACCTTAGTGCAAGGGCATCTGCCAGAAGCATGTTCTGATTGCTAACATGCATAGTTGCAATAGTGTCCAAGCGTGGAGGCGAAAGGAGAGGCAGCCTATGTGGCTGGCCTCCACAATGCGCCTGCATGATGTGTTGGTGGTGCTCAGAAAGAACTGTTCGTTAACTTTTTAAACATTTTTTTTTTTTAAATTCAGGCTATGTCTTTTCTCTCATTCTTTCACCGTTAGGTCATGGCTCACAGTCATTGGACTTCTCTCTTGCTTAAGAGATAGTTCCTGCCCTGCTCTCATCATCTTATTTTCCAGATACCTGCAATTTGGGTTTTCCCAGTTCTCTATTTTGTGTGTGTATGTGTCTGTGTGTGTGTCTGCGTGTGTGTATCGGGTAGAGTGTTAAGAAACTGAGCACAGGGCCTTGTTCGTGCTCAGCACAGTGCTTTCCCACTGAGCTGCATCCCCCTGCCCTGCTCTTGTTTCTTTCTAATACAGCCTCCTCAGTTTGTGGATATCAACCTTGAAGAAGATGATTCCTCAGATGAGGAGTACCAGCCGGATGAAGAGGAAGAAGATGAGACTGCAGAAGAGGTCAGTGAATATTGATCGGAAGCAGGGGAAATAGCTCTTTAATAAGGCAGGGTGTACTTTACGTCCATAGTATGTTCTCTTGTTCTGTAGAGTTTTGAGGTCCAGATCTTTTTTCTAGTCATTTCTTTGCTGTGAGGTGTTTTTTCTGATCTTCATACTCCTTCAGTTTTGTAGCTTATGTTATGAATTTTATTCTTTTCTTTATTTCTTTTTCTTTTTGTGGGACAGGGTCTTACTTTGTAGCCCAGGTTGGTCCTGAACTCACTATGGAGCCCAGACTGGCCTTGGACTCAGAATAATCCGCCTGCCTCATCCTCCTGAGTGCTGGGATTACAGGTGTGTGCCTCCACGCCCAGCTTTATGTGGTGCTGGGGAATTGAACTCAGGGCCTTGCACTTTCAAGACAAGCACTTTAACAACTGTGCCATTCCTCCAGCCCTTGGTTATAAATTTTAACACACAAATAACACAGAAATGTATAGAGCCAGGCGTGGCTGTGCACACCTGTAATCCTAGCACTTGGGAGGCTGAGGAAGGAGGATCACCAGTTTGAGTTCAACCTGGACAATTTAACAATTTAGTGAGACTTTGTCACAAAATTAAAAGAAAAAAAATGTATAGAATAAAATGCACAATTTAAATAATTATAATGTGAATCCTAATAAAATTTCCTTCAAAGGCAAGAACTATAACATTTCCAGGAAAACCCAGTATGTTCTTTCCAATCATACCACTTTCTTCCCCTAAAAATAATCACCATCCTGACTTTTTGCTTGTTTTTTTCTTAATAGTTTTTATGAATACGCATCTTGGACAGTGTACTTCAGTACTTATGGTGCATGTATTTTTTTCTTGGCTTTTGCTGTTTTGTTCAACATTATGCTTTGAGATTCATGTGTAATGTTGCTCGGAGCCATAGTTTTATCACTTTTTAATACATTCTTTGTCTGCTTAATATGTTCTTTGACTTGTTTATAGAAGGCTTTTTCTGTGTGTATGTGAGAGAGGGTCTCACTCTGTAGTCGAGGCCAGTCCTAATTCACTAGGTAGCCCAGGCCAACCTCAAACCTCAAATTTACGGCAATGCTGCTGCCTCTGCCTCTTAAGTGCTGGGATTGCAGGCAGGCATTCGCCACCATGCCTGGTTTTTGTGGTGCTGGGGAATGGAGCCCAGGATCCTGTGCTTGCTAGGTGAGTGCTGTAACCACTGAGCTATGCCTCAAGCCCTATAGATGGACTTTAAGCCAGTGCCTTACCATTTACAGACTGTGTGATGGAAATGGGGATAGTTGTCTGGTTCTCCTGTTTGGATATTAAGCTATTTAAATTTTGTTTTCTCTTTATCTAATTGAATGGTTGATGTTTTGTTTTGTGATTCATTCTCTCATGATATTTCAAATTGAGTAGCTTGAGGTAAGGGTGTGTGTGTATGTGTACATAGAAACTGAATTTGTCTCATAGAGCTTATTGGAAAGTGATGTTGAGAGCACTGCTTCATCTCCACGTGGGGCAAAGAAATCCAGATTGAGACAGTCTTCTGAGATGGCTGAAACAGATGAGGAGAACAGCACCTTAGCAGAGGTACGTCAGCAGCGCAGATAAGATAGAAATTAGACATAAGAGTAAGCATATTACTTAGCTGTGTAAGTGGATGATTTATTTGTGTTGATTCTGGGCTCTTCACCTTAAAAAAAATTTTTTTTTAACTTCTTGAATGTTTAAGAGTGGGCTGGAGGAATGGCACAGCAGTTAAAGTGCTTGCCTTGTAAGTTCATGGCCCTGAGTTTGATTCTCCAGCACCACATAAAGCCAGGCATGGTGCACACCTGTAATCCTAGCCCTTGGGATGCTGAGGCAGGAGGATTGCTGGGAGACAAAGGCCAGCCTGGGCTCCATAATAAGTTCAGGACCAGCTTGGACTACAGAGGAAGACCCTGTCTCAAAAAAAAAAAAAAAAAAAGGAATGTTTAAGACTACTGCATTTTTTGAGTACTCATTAAGGGGACAGAAATAAACAATGGAGAGAGTTTTTTTTTCTCTTTCACTTCTCATATTCATGTTTTCTATTATTATTATTATTATTTTCTTTTTCTGAGACCGTTTTATTCTGTAGTCCAGACTGGTCCTGAAGTCACTATATAGGCAGAGCTGACACCAAACTCAAGGCACTCTTTCTTGCCTCAGCCTCTTAAGTGCTAGTATTACAGGCATGTGCTGCCACTGCTGGCTTATGTTGTACTGGGGAGTCAAACCCAGGACCTGTGCTTGCTTGGCAAGCACTTTAACTGCTGAGCTGTGTCCCAGCCCTATGTTTTCTGATATTACCCTTAAGCCATTTATATTCGTTTTTATGCTTTTTTTTCTTTTATTTGTGGTACTGGGAATTGAGCCTAGGTCTTTGACACTGAGTTATCCCCAGCCCATTTTTGTTTTTGATTTTGAGACAAGGTCTTGCGGGGCTTATAATTTCAGTCCTCTTGTCTTAGCGTACCACAGTGCTGGGATTACAAACCTATGCCACTGGGCCCAGTTTAGGTTAGATTTTGTGTGCATGTGTTAGTTATTGGGAATTGAACCCAGAACTTTCACTGAACTACATTCCCAGTCCTTTTTTTATTTTTTAATATTTGAGGCAGGATCTTGCTGTTTTGCTGGCTTATGTTTGTGATTCCCCTGCCTCAGTCTCCAAGATCTTGTCGTTTTTGATAACCTAAGTACATTCTCTTGGCTTTACTGGAAACAGATGAGACCTAGTATCTAACGAGGTACTTGACTGTGCTTTGGTTTCATTTACCTCTACCTAGGCAAGAAAAAAAAAGGCCAGTTGTGTTTGGGAGGGCTTACCTCTTTCTCTTTTCCCTCCATTCCTTCTGCATTTCTCCTTTACCCTTCATTTCTTCTTTAACACAGTTGCATCTTTTAATTAGGCTGAGAAAGTTACTGCACCTGCCGTCAGGCACATCAGTGCTGAGGTGGTACCCATGGGGCCCCCACCTCCTCCCAAGCCAAAGCAGACCCGGGATAGCACTTTCATGGAGAAGCTGCATGCAGTGGATGAGGAGCTGGCATCCAGTCCTGTCTGCATGGAGTCGTTCCAGGTAAGCTTCAAACTTTAGTCAAGTGAGTGAGGAAAGTGTGTTAATTTAGTGAGAAAGAAAAGTGTGGTAATTTACTTGTGTTGAGAGAGGAGTTTTTTTTTTGAGACAGGGTCTCGCTCTTTGGCCCAGGCTGGTCCTGAACTCATTATGGAGCCCAGCCTGGCCTCGGACTCATGGCAATCCACCTGCCTCAGCTTCCTGAGTGCTGGAATTACAGGTGTGCACCACCACACCCAGACGTGGGTACTTAGCGCTTGACTTAGCACTTGCTAGGCAAGCGCTTTAACCACTGAGCCATTCCTCTAGCCCCAAGACAGTGTATTTTTTATGTAGTAACTAACAGACACGAAATTGTTATGTCTTTGATCCTCTGGTTTGTGCTGTTTTATCTCAAGTAAAAATGGCAGTTTATAAGGAAAACTTTGTGACAGAGAGCATCATAAAAGTCTTCATCTACATTCTCCAGTTACTAACCTTTAATCATTTTAAATTTTTTCTCACCATTTTTATTAATATACATACGTAATACATAATGTTTACAATGAATTTGAGTATTTTGTGCATATATATATAACATCAACTTTACAATCCTTTCCCATTTTTGGCCCTCTCAAACCCTGTCCACCCCCCCAACTCCTGTTATCATACCATGTGGTTCTATAGAATGCCTGTATTCTGGGTTTTCCAAATCAGAGAAACCATATGATATTTAACATATTTAATCTTCGGTGTGTGACTCATTTCACTCAAATCTCCACTAGTTAGTTCAGCATCCTACCTTTAGAATGGGCTGCAGTGGACAAATTTTGATGCCTCTTCTCTGAGTCCAACAGATTACTGGGACATTTGCCAAAAGTTCTTTAAAATTTTTTTTTTATTTTACTATATCTTTTTAAGGATTCTTTAACCTGGCCTCATCACTAGTCCACATAAGAAAAGAACTGTAACAGTGTAATTCATAAGACTAGAAAATGTGAGGAAGAAAAACAGAAAAGTTAAATTTCAAATGCCTTAGCTGAGTACTGAAAGGCGAATGTTCATACATTCTAAAGGTTATCATTACATCAGTCAGTTTTCTTAGGATAAACTTACATCGAAGAGCAAATAAGTGTATTGCTACAATAAACGAACTTAATTTTATATTGAATTGCTACATTAAGTGAACTTAAATCTGTATCATATAAGTATACTTAAAGCAGTAGATATGATGGCATACTTAGTTATTTCAGAATTTTTAAACTTTTGTTGTATATTTACTCACATTTCACTAATTATTAACATTTTGCCAGATTTGGTTCATCATTCTATCTATCCATCCATAAATTCATGCATACATATTTTTAAAAGATTTTATGCCAATTCCCCATGTTGAATGTAATTATTCTGTTTTGCAAACTGGTACACTATTACAAATAATAATGGATTTATGTATGTTGAACCAGCCTTGCATCCCAGGAATGAAGACCACTTGATCATGGTGTGTGATCTTTCTGATTACTTGTTGGGTTCTGTTTCCGAGAATCTAATTAAGAATTTTTGCATCTATATTCATTTAGGATATTGGTTAAGTCTTTGTCTGATTTTGGGACTAGGGTGATACTAGCTGCCAGAAATGAGTTGGGTAGTATTCCTTCTTTTTCAACTTCATGGAACAGTTTGAGAAGGATTGGAGTTAGTTCTTTCCTCTAGTGATGAAAACATTCTGCTGTGAATCCATCTGGTCCTGGGCTTTTATTTGTAGGTAGAGCTTTTATTACTGCTTCAATTTCTGTGTGTGTAATGGGGTTGTTCAAGATTTTTATGTCATCTTCATTCAGTTTCAGTATTCTGTATGCATCTAGGAAGTCATCCATTTCTTCCCAATTCTCTAACTTGTTAGAATATAGGTGTTCAAAATAATTTCTCATAATATTCTGAATTCTTGCAGTCTGCTGTAATTTTACCCTTTTCATTTCTAAGTTCGCTAGTCTGTGCTGTTTATTTTCCCTTCTCTTGGTAAGTTTAGCTAAAGGTTTGTCTATCTTCTTTATTCTTTCAAAGAACCAGCCCTTTGACTCATTAATCTTTTTTATTGTCTTTCAATTTTATTGATTTCAGATCTGATCTTTGTAATTTATTCTACTGCTTTTTGGGTTAAGTTCTTGTTTCTCTAGATCATTAAGGTGCATTATTAACGTGTTTATTTGTGACTGCTCTGTTCTTTTGATGTGTGCATTTGTGGCTATGAATCTCCGCCTAAGAACTGCTTTCATTGTGTCCCATAGATTCTGATATGGTGTACTTCCATCATCATTTAACTCTATGAAGTTTTTGATTTCTCTTCTGATATCTTCTGTGATCCACTGTTTGGTCAGTAGTAAGTTGTTAAGTCTCCATGTATTTGTGTATTTTCTTCTGTTTCTTTTGCTGTTAAGTTCTAGTCTTATTCCACTATGGTCTGAATTATTTCTATTCCTTTGTATTTATTTAAGCATGAGTTAGGGTGGCCTAGAACATGGTCTGTTTTAGAAAATGTTCCATGTGCTGCCGAGAAGAACATGTATTCAGTTGATGTTGGGCGGAAAACTCTGCAAACATCTGATATGTCCACAAGTTTTCTGTAGTGTTGTTTAGCTGTTGTATATCTTTGTGGATTTTTCTGTCTGGTTGATCTATCTATCTATGATAGTGGAGCATTAAAGTCCCCTACTATAATTGTATTAGGGCCTATATGTCCTTTCAGATCTAATAATCTTTGGTTTACGTAATTCGGTGCTCTAGAGTTGGGAGCATATATATTGATAATTGTGATTTCTTCCTGTTCTATTGCTCCTTAAACCAGAACCAGTGTATAGTGAATCTTCGTCTCTCCTCACCTGTTTTGTTTTGAAATCTGATGAGTATGAGACTATTATAGCTTCCCCTTCTTGTTTCCTGGGTCTTGTTGCATGAAATACTGAATTCCATTCTTTTATTTTAAGTCTGTGAGTTTCCTTGTGGGTGAAGTGTGTCTCTTGTAAGCAGCAAATTGTGGGTTTCTGTTTTTTGATCCAGTCAGCCAGTCTATGTCCCCCCATCCCCCATTTTATTGATATGTACAAGTGCAAAATTTAAGGTTTACAGTGGAGTTGAGCATTTTGTGCACGTACATTTCTTGTCAAAGTGACAAGGGCTTTCCCACACTCCTTTTGTTCTTCCCCCTACCCTCCTTTCCCTCCCTTCACCATCCCCCCGGCCCCCTATTTCACTTTGTCTTTCCTTTAAAGTTCCATGAGATAGTTGTGGTCTGGGTCTCATATCAGAGAGACCATCTGATGTTTCACCTTCTGCTTCTGACTCACTTCACTAAGCATGATATTCTCAAGTTTCTTCCATTTTCCTGTGAAAACCTCCACGCTGTTGGACCTTACAGATGTGTAGTATTCCATTGTGTATAAGTACCACAATTTGTGTATCCACTGGTCTGTTGATGGGTATTTTGGTGACTTCCATATTCTAGCTATTGTTAGTTGTGCTGCTGTGAACGTGTATACATATATCTCTGCTGTATGTTGTTTTGGCCTCTTTTGGATATATTCCCAGGAGGGGTGTCACTGGATCAAAGGGGATATTTATTTCTAGTCTTTTGGGAGCTCTCCAGACTGCTTTCCAGAGTGGTCGAACGAATTTACACTCGCCCCAGCAGTGCAGGAGGGTTCCTTTCTCCCCACAGCCTCACCAGCATTGATTGCTATTTGATTTGTTGATATAAGCCATTCTCTCTGGATTGAGATGGTATTTTAGCATTGTTTTGATTTGCATTTCTCTTATAGCTAGAGATGTTGAGCATCTTTTCAAGTATCTATTGGCCCTTTGTACTTCTTCGTGAGTGAACTGCCCCTTCATTTCATTTGCCCATTTTTCAATAGGATCCTTTATTTTGGTGGGCTTAATTTTCTTTAGCTCCCTATGTATTCTAGTTATGAGTTTCTTATCTGAGGTGTTGGTGGTGAATATTTTTTCCCAGTCTGTTGGTTCTTTATTTATAATGTTGACAGTTTCCTTTGCTGTGCAGAAACTTTTTAATTTGACAAGATCCCATTTGTTGATAATGGGGATAATTTCTTTTACTCTTGGTGTCTTGTCAAGAAAATCTTCGCCTACCCCTATGTCTTTTAGAAATTTGCCTAATTTGTCTTCCAGAAGGTTTAGTGTTTCATTTTTAATGTTTAGGTCTTTAACCCATTTTGATTTGATTTTGGTGCATGGTGATTGGTGTGTGACTGGATTCATTCTTCTGCATGTGGATGTCCAGTTTTCCCAGCACCATTTGTTGAACAGGCTGTCCTTTTTCCATTGTATGGATTTGGCCCCTTTGTCAAAAATTAGGTAGTTGAGGGTATTTGGGTTTGTTTCTGCATCCTCAATTCTGTTCCACTGGTCTATCTGTCTATTTCTATGCTAGTACCAAAATGTTTTTACCACTATGGCTTCATAGTATAGCCTGATGTCTGGGATTGTAATGCCTCCTGCTTTGGTCTTGTTGCTTAGGATTGCTTTGGCTATTTGCGGTCTCTTTTGGTTCCATATGAATTTAAGAATTATTGTTTCAAGTTCTTTGAAGAAACTTGTGGGTATTTTGATAGGAATTGCATTGAATCTATATATCCGTTTCGGTAGTATAGCCATTTTGACTTTTTATTTTGCCTATCCCAAGAGCAGGGAATGCCTTTTCATTTTCTAATGTCTCCTGTAACTTCTTTCTTCAATGTAGTGTAGTTTTCTTTATATAGGTCCTTCACATCCTTGGTTAGGTATACTCCTAGGTATTTAATTTTTTGCTGAACTATTGAGAATGGAATTGTTTTTCTGAGTTCTTCCTCAATAAGTTCATTGTTAGTGTATAGAAATGCTGTTGATTTTTTAGTGTTAATTTTGTATCCTGAGACTTGGCTAAATTTTTTTTATTATTTCTAGGAGTTTCATAGTGGAGTTTCTTGGGTCTTTCATATAGACAATCATATAATCTGCAAATAAGGAAAGTTTGACCTCCTCCTTTCCAATGCTGATTCCCTTTATTTCATTTTCTTGTCTGATTGCTATGGCCAGTGTTTCAAGGACTATGTTGAATAAAAGTGGTGAGAGTGGGCGGCCTTGTCTTGTTCCTGATTTGAGAGGGAATGATTTCAATTTTTCTCCATTTACTATAATATTTGCAGTAGGCTTGGCATATATGGCTTCTATGAGTTTTAGGTAAGGCCCTTCTATACCTACTTTTCTCAGAATTTTTATCATGTAGGGGTGCTGAATTTTGTCAAAGGTTTTTTTCTGTATCAATAGAGATGATCATGTGGTTTTTGTTTTTGATTTTGTTGATATGGTGTATTATATTGATTGATTTATGTATGTTAAACCAGCCTTGCATCTCAGGGATGAAGCCCACTTGATCATGGTATATGATCTTTCTGATTACTTGTTGGGTTCTATTTGCCAGAATCGTATTGAGGATTTTTGCATCTATATTCATTAAGGATATTGGTCTATACTTTTCCTTCCTGGTTAAGTCTTTGTCTGGTTTTGGGACAATTGTGATGCTAGCCTCAAGGAATGAGTTTGGTAGCAGTCCTTCACCTTCCACCTTATGGAATAGTTTGAGGAGGATTGGTGTTAGTTCTTCCCTAAAGTACTGAAAAAATTCTGCTGTGAGTCCATCTGGGCCTGGACTTTTATTTGGAGGTAGAGGTTTTATTACTGCTTCAATTTCTGTGTGCGTGATGGGGTTATTCAAGATTTTTATATCTTCCTCATTTAATTTTGGTATTTTATATGCATCTAGGAAGTTGTCCATTTCTTCCCAGTTCTCAAATTTGTTGGAATATAGGTGTTCAAAGTACTTTCTTATAATATTCTGAATTTCTGCAGGATCTGTTGTAATTTCACCCTTTTCATTTCTAAGTGTGTTAATCTGTGCCTTTTCTTTCCTTTTCTTGATGAGATTAGCAAGAGGTTTGTTGATTTTGTTAATTCTTTCTAAGAACCAGCTTTTTGACTTATTAATCTTTTTTATTGTCTTTTTAATTTCAATCTGGTAGGCGAATTTGCTTTTCCAAAATCACTTGAAAGAGATAATCTTCTGTGTTTTGATCAGGGTTATCAGAGCTTCCAACAGTATCAAATGGAGACCTCCCTGCCATCATCTCAAAAATTAATACTCCAAGAGCCCTCCAGTCAACGCTGAAACCATAGTCCTCTCCTCTCAAAATTTCAGGAGCCATGTAATCAGGAGTACCACAGAAAGTGCTGATTATATCTCCTGGCCATAATCCTTCCTTACACATGCCGTAGTCAGTGAGTTTAATGTGCCCTTCTGAGTCTAGTAATACATTATCCAATTTCAAATCTGTATAAATTATCCCTTGGTCATGAAGATAATTTAATGCCAGACTGATTTCTGCAGAGTAAAACCTGCCATTTTCTTCAGGAAGTTTTCTTTGTCTCTGCATATGAAACATTAGATATCCTCTATTTACATACTCTGTAACAAAGAACAATCTGCTTTCTGTCTGAAAGCAGGAATGCAGTCCAACAAGAAAAGGGTGATTGGATGCCTGCTCAAAAACATGCTTCTCTGTCTGTACCCAATCAATATCCTCATCATTGTTGACAACCTCTTTTTTCACAACTTTCATTGCATAAATACGATCTGTTTTTTTTTTTTTTTAATCGAACCAATAGAACTTTCGCGTAACTTCCTCTCCCTATTACCCGGAGCAAATCAAAGTCCTGAAGACCTAAACTGGAGGAAGCTTTGCCACTTTCCCTGGTGTTCATCGCCTCCTTTTCTTCACCAACTTGGTCCAAACTCTCATGACTTGAAGGATTGTAAGGAATTACTGTCTGCGTGTGGTCTGCATGCACGGAGGACTGATCCATGGGCACCGTGGGCTCTGGTGGCAAAGAATGCCGTCCACATTCAGTTGTGACAAGCTTGTGGCACTTCTTATGAATCAAGAGTTTGCTGTTGATACACTTGTATCCCTGGCGTCCTAGTCCCCATATTCGGTCTGTACAGATGGCACAATGAGCATGCCTGTTGAAACGTTTGGCTTGAGAAGTGTGGCCATTTGCACAATAGAGCTTTCTCCAGCGGTGGGCGCCTCTGTGATAGATGGATTTATCTTCTCCTGGACAAGGCATTCCAGGACGTTCTGGTACACAAGGGAATATGTGAATTAAGAGTTCAGAATCCTTGTTTAGCTCATAAAGCCTAAAAGCTTCTTCTAACTCCAACTGAGATGACACTGTACGTGGATCTCCTTCCTCATCTATCCACTTCATGGTGAAAAGCTGCTCATTGTCAAAAGAACACGTCTCGAACTTCATTGCAGAGGCCCTCAACGGAGATGGACGGCTCAAAATGTGTTATCATGATATCTCTGTGGTAGTAAGCTTTCACCCGGACCTGATGAGAATGGTCCCCGCTGCTGCCGCCTGCGACTATGCGGGACATGGTGCTGCTGTCCCTCTGGGCCGCATCTCCTCACACTGCCGGCTCGTTGCAGGAGGCCGAGGGGCCGGGGGCGCACAGGCCGCACAGGGGGGCTCCACTGCAGGAGCCCCGGGAGAGCTGTGGCCGCCCGCTCGCCTACCTGTGTGCCCAGCTGGCTCACCCACCCTTGCTGCCTCGCAGGGCAGCCGGAACCGCGCAGCTCCTTCCCCCGCCCGCGGCCGCAGCCTAGTCTATGTCTTTTAATAGATGAGTTTAGGCCTTTCACATTTAGAGTAATTATCAAGGTATATTTTGTATATTCTGCCATTGTTGTAGTTTTTCAGCATTGTTTACTAGCCTTAGTTTTTTCTCAGCTCATTCTCCTCTAGCTGTTGTCTCTTTTTCTCTGGGGTCATTTGGTGTCATTGGCCTCCCTTTCACTTTCTAAGTTTCCTTAAGTATTTTCTGCAATGCCGGCTTAGTGGCTGCAAATGTCTTTTTCTATATCATGGAAAGTTTTAATTTCTCCCTCTAAATTAAAAGATAATTTTGGTGGATATAGCAGGCTTGGTTGGCATTTATGTTCTCTTAGTGCTTGGATGACATTGCTCCATGATCTCCTGGCATTTAGAGTCTGGGTTGAGAAGTCTGAAGTTATCCTGACGGGCTTATCTTTGTAGGTCACCTTCTGTTTTTCTCTTACGGCTTTTAGTATTCTCTCTTTTATTTTAATGATGATGTATCACGATAAGGATCTCTTCTGATCAAAGTTGTTTGATGTTCTATATGCCTGCAGTAGTTCCATGCTCATGTCTTTTCTTAGATTTGGGAAATGTTCTTCAACAATATTGAACATGACCTTTAAGCCTTTTGTTTTGTCCTCAGTCTTCTCCTGGACTCCCATAATTCTGAGGTGGTTTTTCTTTGAATCATCTAACAGTTGATGTAATGATTCGCTTTCTTTCTTATTTACTTTGCATTCTTTATGGCCTGTATGTTGCAAATCAGTCATTTTATCTTCTAGGTCTGACATTATATTCTGAAAATGTTCAAAGTGGTTGCTTATTATTTCCTGAGTGTTTTTCACTTCCTGAATATCTGCATTCAATTTTTTTATATCTCTGTTGTATTCTTCTCTAATTCCTTGTATTGCCTTCATTATCTTGTGGTTTATATCTTCTTTGTTTTCCTCTAGTTGCTTTTCAGTGTTTGCTGTTAGCTTAGCTGTGTCCTGGCATATGTCTTGCATTATGTGTTTCATTTTCTGTTTTAATTAAAAGTATTTCTGGGCCCAGAAGTTTTCATCTTTTTGTCTTTTCATCTTTGGATTCTGCTATTTCAGTATCCCTGGTATCATGTTCTGGGGTGTCAGGTTTTTTTGTAGGTGATATATTACCACATTTCCTCATTGTTCTGCTGTCTCTGGCTGGCTGTCTCTGGTGCGCAGAAAAGAAAGGTTCTGTGAAGGCCCAGTCCTAGATGCCTCTGGAAGCCTCTGGCCCAAGAGACGGATGGGGCAATGGAATTCCCAGGCCTAGATGCTTCTGGAAGCCTCTGGGGCTCAGGATTGGTGGGGTGATGGAAATCTCAGTCCTAGATGCCTCTGGTGTGCAGGGAAGTGGCGACCTGGAAGCCTCCAGCGTGCACAGGAGGGATGGTGTGATGGTCCCAAATGCCTCTGGTATAGGAGAAGAGGGAGAGGCTGAGTGCGACTACCTTGAAGTGTGGGACGGGCGGGCGATGATCTTCCTGGTCCTAGATGTGTGTGGCGCATAGGGCAGCGGCGACCCGGATGCCTCCAGTGCATGTGGGAGGGATGGGCAATGGTTCCCCTTTTGAGGTATCTTGTTCACCCCTGGCCCCCTCAGCAGAGCTCTGCTGCCTGTCCTGGCTTCCCTCCCCTAGGGCAGGACTCTCTACCCTCGGAGGTGGTCCCACTAACCTGAGCCGGTCAGGAGATCCGCAAACTTATCATCACCTCTCTTGTTCTCTCTGTGCCCCTTGTGCTAGTTTTGTCCTAGGTACTGTTTAAGGGTGACCGCAAAAGTCCTGATGTGCTCTTCTGAACTTTCTTGCATGTCATTGCCTGTTATGGCTGCCAAGTGCTGCTTCTGATCTGGACTCTCGGGGCCTTTTCTAAGGCGAGCACACGTTGTGTTTGTTGTATACACTACCCACAGGTTCGTTTTTTGGAGGCTGGGGCTGCCAGCTGCCGTCAATTCCCACAACTCCCTGATTCGCACTTCCCTCTCACTAAGGTTCTAGCCTCTGGGCTTTCCTCTGTCAGATGTCCCAGGCCCACGTGAGCTTTCCTCCCACTTCAGCTGCCTGCGGCTCCTGCTGTTTTTAGCCGGCCTGGGGCAGCTTCCTGTGCTCCCGGGTTTTTTTCTCTGCGTTCGATGTTTCTTCGGACTTTCTGACCTTCCTCTGGCCTCCTTTCAGTTGTTGGGGTACTCCTCTTTCCTAGCTACGTTGAACATCCATTTTATGATTAAATTCTTGACTTTTTAAGTGGATCAGTGAGGAGACATTGTTCAGTTCTGTTACTTGGCTGCCATCCTGACTGGAATTCGTACCCTTTAATCTTAGTTGCCTTTTTATTCTTTTTCTCTCTGTCTCTTCATGCATACTTTTTTCCTGGTGGTAGTGCTGAGGACTGAACCTGGAGCCTCCTGTGATCTAGGCAAGTGCTCTAGCACCTGCAGCCTTTCCAGCCCCAACACACTTAAATAAGGACTGTCATGTGGAGGTTGCTGCAGCCATGGTGTGCTTTCAGCCCTAAGTGTTTCAGTGTATATGTCCTAAGAAATGAATTGATTTTCTTATCTTACCACATTACTGTTACCAAAATTAGAATACATTGATATTTTTTTCTTTTAGAACATAGTAATATTTCCTAATCTGCTGAAGTACTTAGACTTTGCCAGCTGTTCCAATAACACCATTTGTAGTAAAAGAAAAAAAAATTGGAAGGCTGGAGGAATAGCTTAGCGAGCCATTAAAGCACTTGCCCAGCTAATTCAAGGCCTTGAATTCAATTCATCAGCACCACATAAAGCTGGGGGTGGCAGTGCATGCCTGTATGTAATTCCAGCATTCAGGAGGCTGAGGCAGGAGGATTGCTGTGATTTTGAGGCCAGCCTGGGCTCCATAGTGTGTTCAGGACTAGCCTGGTCTGAAGAGCAAGACCCTATCGCAAAAAAAGAAAAATTGCAAAGATGATTTCTGATGTATTTTCAGTCCCAGATTAGATATGACTTTTGGTTTTGCCCCTTAGTTTTCTTTGTTTGTTTTTTTCCCCATTTTATTGATATGTATGCGTGCAAAATTTAAGGTTTACAATGGAGTTGAGCCTTTTATGTACATATGTATCTTGTCAAGGTGACAAGGGCTTTCCCACTCAACTTTTGTCCCTTCCCCTCCCCTCCCCTGCTTCCCTCCTCCCCTACCCGACCCCCCTACTTCACTTTGTTTTTCACTTTAAGTTCCATGAGATAGTTGTGACCTGGGTCTCATATCAGAGAGTTCATTCGATGTTTCACCTTGTGCTTCTGACTCACTTCACTAAGCATGATGTTCTCAAGTTTCTTCCATTTGCCTGCAAAAGCCTCCACATTGTTGGAGTATAAATACCACAGTTTGTATATCCATTGGTCTGTTGATGGGTATTTTGGTGACTTCTATATTTTAGCTATTATTAGTTGTGCTGTTATGAACATGGGTATACATGTATCTCTGTTATGTGTTTTGACCTCTTTTGGATATATTCCCAGGAGGGGTGTCGCTGGATCTAAGGGGACATTTATTTCTAGTCTTTTGAGAGCTCTCCATCCTGCTTTCCAAAGGGGTTATATGAATTTACATTCCCACCAGCAGTGCAGGAGGATTCCTTTCTCCCCTTAGCCAAGCCAGCACTGATTACTATTTGACTTGTTGATATAGGCTATTCTCTCTGGATTGAGATGGTATCTTAGCGTTGTTTTGATTTGCATATCTCTTATGGCTAGAGATGTTGAACATCTTTTCATGTATCTACTGGCCTTTTGCATTTCTTCTTGAGTGAACTGCCCCTTCATTTCATTTGCCCACTTTTCAATAGGATCCTTTATTTTGGTGGGCTTAATTTTCTTCAGCTCCTTGTATATTCTAGTTATAAGCTTCTTATCTGAGATGTTGGTGATAAATATTTTTTCCCAGTCTGTTCGATCTCTTTTTACAATGTTAATAGTTTCCTATGCTGTGCAGAAACTTTTTAATTTGACAAGATCCCATTTGTTGATAATAGGGTTAATTTCTTTTGCTCTTGGTGTCTTGTCAAGAAAGTCTTTGCCTACCCCTATGTCTTTTAGAAATTTGCCTAATTTGTCTTCTAGAAGGTTTAGTGTTTAGTTTTTAATGTCTAGGTCTTTGATCCACTTTGATTTGATTTTGGTGCATGGTGATTGGTGTGTGGCTAGATTCATTCTTCTGCATGTGGATGTCCAGTTTTCCCAGCACCATTTGTTGAACAGGCTGTCCTTTTTCCATTGTATGCATTTGGCCCCTTTGTCAAAGATTAAGTAATTTAGGGTATTTGGGCTTGTCTCTGCATCCTCAATTCTGTTCCACTGGTCTATCTGTCTATTTTTGTGCCAGTACCAAATTGTTTTTACAACTATTGCTTTATACTACAGCCTGATGTCTGAAACTGTAATGTCTCCTGCTTTGGTCTTGTTGCTCAGGATTGCTTTGGCTTTATTTACTTATTTTTTGAGACAGGGTCTCACTCTGTGGTCCAGGCTGGTCCTGGACTCACTTTGGAGCCCAGGCTGGCCTTGGACTCACGGCAATCCTCCTGTCTCAGCCTCTCGAGTGCTGGGATTACAAGGCGTGCACCACCACGACCAGCTTATGTCGTGCTGGGAATCGAACTAGAGTACTTAGTGCTCACTAGGCAAGCGCTTTAATCGTTGAGCCGTTCCTCCAGCCCCTCTTTTGTATTTATTTAAGCATGTCATTTATCCAAGGATATGGTCTGTTTTGGATAAAGTCGTCTGTGTGGCTGGGAAAAGGGTGTAATCTGTTTACGTTGGATAGAACACTCAAGAAGACACTAAGGCAGGAGGATTTCCCTGAGTCCAAGGCCAGCCTGGGCAACACCAGTGAGTTTAGTACCAGCCTCGGATACAGAGCAAGACCCCGTCTCAAAAAAAAAAAAAAAAAAAAAATCAACAGAAACAGCAGAGCTATAAATGGACTTAAAGCATATCTATTGAGTATTACTGTTTTGTTTTGTTTTGTTTTGTTTTTGTTTTTATGAGACAGGGTTTCACTCTATAGCCCAGGCTGGTCTTGAACGCCTTATCTAGTCCAGACTGCCTTGGACTCGCGGCTATCCTCCTGTCTCCCTCCAGCCTCCTGAGTGCTGGGATTACAGGCATGTGCCACCACACCCAGTTCATGTGGTATTGGGGAATTGAACTCTCGTACTTAGTGCTTGTCTTAGTGCTTACTAGGCAAGCATTGTAACAGTTGAGCCATTCCTTCAGCTGCTTTGTTAAGTTTTTTTGCCTGGTTGGCGTGTGTGTTTGTGAGAGGGTTATTGAAGCCTCCTGGTATGATTGTATTGGGGTCTCTTTGACCCTTCATGTTCAGTAGTTTCTGTCCTATGTACTTGTGTGCATCTACATTGGATGCATATATGTTTATAATTGTGATTTCTTCAGGTAGAGCTCACAATTACCATTATATAGTGTTTATCATTGTTTCTTCTGATATGTTTTGATTTGAAGTCTACAGTTTCTGAGAATAGTGTAGCTACTCCTACTTGTTTCTGGGTTACCCTAGCATGTATTATTAGTTTTCAGCCTTTTACCTTCTGTCTGTGTGCTTCTTTGTGGATGAAGTGTGTCTCTTGCAGACAACAAATGGTTGGGTTTTGCTTTTTGATCCACTTTGCCAGCCTTTGTGTTTTGATAGGCGACTTTAAACCATTAGCATTGAGAGAATTATTATAAGATTTTTAGGAATTCTGCCTTTGCCCTCTTGTTCTAGTGTGAGTTGTTTTTTCTGTTTGTTACACTTTCCCTTTGAGTGTTTTCTTTCTTCTCTGTTGTTTGGTGCTGTCCATCTCTGTGTCTCTACAAGATTCCTTCAAGTATTTTCTGCAATGCTTGACTAGTGGTTGCAAATTCCTTTGTGGTTTTTTTATGAAAAATGTTTACTTCTTCAATTTTCAGGGATAATTATATGGATACAACAACCAGAGTTGACATTTGCTTTCTTTTAAAGGTTAAAATATTTTCTTGCAAGCTCTCCTGGTCTTTAATGTTTACATTGCAAAACTGCAGTAAATCAAGTGGGTTAGTGTTGGTAGAAGAGTGTCTGTTTTTCTCTTGCTGCTTTTAATATTCTCTCTTTGTGTTGAATTTCAGATGTTTTGATTAGGATGTCATGATAGTTTTTTCTCTGGTATTCTATAAGTCTCTTATTCCTGAGTATTAATTTCTTTTTCTACATTCAGGAAATTTTCTGCCATGATTTTAGCGAATAAATTCTATATACCATTTATGCTATCCTTTGTTCTATCTCTCATACCCATAATTCTCAGGTTGATTCTCTCTGAGTCATCTATCTGCTGTTGCATCCACTAGCTACTTTAGCCACTTTTAATTTTGATGTCATGCCCGATTATGGTACTAGTTTCCTCATCCTTATCTTCAAAGTCTGAGATTCTTTTTCTTTTTTTTGAGACAGGGTCTCACTCTGTAGCCTAGGCTTGTCCCGAACTCACTGGTGTTGGCCAGGTTCCCCTGGACCCATGACAATCCACTTGCTTCTGTTTCCCAAGTGCTGGGATTACAGGCATGTGCCACCACACCCAGCTTTTTTTTCTTTTTAACCCTAACCCAAACCCAACCCTAACCCTAACCCTAACCCTAACCCTAACCCTAACCCTACACACCCAGCTTTATGTGGCACTGGGGAATCAAACCCAGGACTTTGTGCTTGTAAGGCAAGCACTTTAACTGCTATGCCATTTCTCCAGCTCCAAAGTCTGGAATTCTATCCATGCAGTATTTGAGCCAAGTTCTCTCTTTTTCAAATGAATATTTCATATCTTGAACTGTAGCTGTATTTCTTTTCAGATTTTCCATTTCTCTATCAAAATGTTTCTTCATATCTTGCATTGTCTTGTGTACCTCATCCAGCTTTTTGTGTCTTCTATATGCTTAGTAAACTTTGTATTTTTAAGGACCATTTTTTTTTAGTAAATTCCACTTTAAGCCTTCTGAGCATTACTTTCATTTCTTTAAGAATGTCTTGTTTGAGCTTACAGTTTGCATAAACAAGCAGAGTGACTTTCTTTCATTTGATTTCCACTATTTCAGGGCCTGTTACGTTAGAAGCTGAAGTCTCAGTTGTTTCTGCATGTGACCTATTGCCTTGTATTCCCATGGTTTTATAGTACTTCACTTTATTGGCCTAACATAGCGGTTTCTTTGAATGTGTATGATGGTGGCGGGGGAGCTGAATGTTCACTAAGTTCAGCGCTGGGAGTGGGAAGTGAGGGGCCACCTAACAGTCAGATTGCCTATACTGTGTCTTGTTTACTGCCAGTCTCCTCAGCAGAACTTTCCTGTCTGACCTGACTTCACTCCCTTGAGGGTAGGACTATCTGCCCTCTGAGATGCTCCCAGTACCACCGAGTTGTTCAGGACAGTTTCTCTCCTCTCTGCGTCTCTCACCAGTTCCTTTCTAGGCACTGATTATGAAGGTTCCCGGAATCCTTAGTGTGGCCTGTACCTGGCTTCTTTTACCCTAAGCAGGTCAGATTCAGGCTCTTTTCCAAATGGCTCCCGACTATATCACTGCCTAGTCTGCCTACAGAGCTCTGCTTCTCCTGAGCTGTTCTCTTAAACTCTGGGAGGCCTTTTGAAGGGGAAGCTTACATTGTGCTTGCAGTTTACACTACCCACAGGATCATTTCTGGAGATTGGAGCTACCAGCTGCTGTCAGTTCCTGCAGCTCCTGGATCTAGACTTACTCGGTCTGAGGCTATACCTGCTGCTGTAATTCTTGTGGCCTCCAACTCTAGGTTTACCTCTGCCAGCAGGTGTTGGCAGCTCTCAGCCCTTCCCAGGTGACCTGTGTGGCTTCCTGGGCTGGTGTTTTCTTCTGCTTCTGCTGTGTCTACGGGTTACCAACCTTCCTGTGGCTCCTTTCAATTCCTAGAGCTCTCCTGTCTGTCCTAGTTAAATTGAATAGGTAGTGTTTTAAACTGTGTTTTCTTTTTGAATGAACCTGCTGGGAGCCTTTGAGCAGTACTGTCCCAGTGCTGCCGTTTTGCCTGGAAGTCTCTACAGTGTTCTTAAGTGTTGACTTCAAACTTACTAGTTTTCTTTAAAATTTCCAGACCGTTAATAAACCTAGGTTGCTTAGAGGAAGTTCTTCAGTCTCTTTAGGATTAAACACATAGAAGAAGATAAGGTTTGGAAAATTTGTCAACATCATTTACTCCATGGCTTCCTTTTCTTCCTCCATTTCCTAGCCCATGGATGACAGCCTCATTGCATTTCGAACTCGTTCTAAGATGCCCCTGAAGGATGTTCCCCTGGGCCAACTGGAGGCAGAGCTGCAAGCTCCAGACATCACCCCAGATATGTATGACCCCAATACAGCTGATGATGAGGATTGGAAGATGTGGCTGGGGGGCCTCATGAATGACGATGTGGGGAATGAAGGTGAGTCATAAAAACATTTATTATTCAGTATATATGTGTATTGGCTAGGGTTCTATGAGAGGCAGAATTAATATAACTTATAAAGGGAATTTACTTGGAGGGCTTACAAGCTTGAAGAGAAAGATTGTCCAAATTGGCCATATGCTCATGAGAGAGCTGGAGGGTCCAGGAGCCACTCAGGCTTGTGCCAGAAGGACGTCATTCCTAGACTGCAGGACATCCGGTGCGAGCCTGCTGTGTATGGTTGTCCAAGAAGTCAAGGTGAAGATGGGAGATAGATGTGAATCTGCCATGGGAGATAGGCCAAGTGAAGACCCAGGCCAGCCAGGAGCAATCCTAAGGAGTCCAGAGCTTTATAGGAAGAGGCTGCAACAATGTATTTTCTTCCCTTGTTTCTCAGTTCTATCTGCCATTTAGGTGCCCCTCCCCCATTTCCTGGCCCTCAGGTAAACAACACACACCTGAAAGCAATTCCCTGGACATTTCCCCCATTACAAGAAGTTGACACAATTTCTCCAACTGCCACAATATGTAAATTTTTCATGAATGAGAAGCTTAAAGAATGAGATTGCAGAGGCTGGTGATACAGTTCAGTGGTAGATCATGTGTTTAGCATGCTCAAAACCCTGGACTATATCCCCAGCGCCACCACCACCACCACCACCACCAAAAAAAAAGAAAAAAGAAAAAAGAAAAAAAAAGAATTGTATCAGAAAAATGAAGTATCTCCCCCTTATTTTTTTCTTACTATTTTTTTGAAACAGGGTCTTGCTCTGTAGCAAGCTGGTCCTGAACTCTGTATAGTTTAGCTGGCCCTGGGCTCACAGCAATCCTCCTGCCTCAACCTCCTGAGTTCTGGGATTACAGGTGTGTTCCACCACACCCAGCTTTTTTTTATGTGTTGCTGGGGAATCAACCTCAGGTCCTTGAGCTTGCCAGGCAAACGCTTAAAATGCTGAGTTATTCCTCCAGCCCCCATCACAACTTTTGTGTGGTCTTCTGTTCCTTCATACCCATAATTATGAAATTCGTTCTCTTTGAGTCATCCAGCAGCTATATTATAGGTACCTTCCCGTCTTGTTTTTAGATTATCCCGAACACATCACTGAATATGTCATCCTTGTTTTCAAAGTCTCTTACTGATATCCTTGGGCTAGGGGTGTAGCTTATCAATTGAAGCATTTTCCCAGCAAGCTTAAGGGTCCTGGATTCCATTCCGCAGCGTAATGTAAGCCAGGTGTGGTGGTGCATGCCTATAATCCCAGTAT
This sequence comes from Ctenodactylus gundi, assembly GCA_004027205.1. Classification (NCBI taxonomy): domain Eukaryota; kingdom Metazoa; phylum Chordata; class Mammalia; order Rodentia; family Ctenodactylidae; genus Ctenodactylus; species Ctenodactylus gundi. The sequence goes on along the minus strand of PVKB01003950.1, from coordinate 102,020 downwards.
TTGGAAGGTTGAGGCAGGAGGATTGTTGTGGGTTCTAGGCCTAGGTTACATACTGAATTCAGGACCATCTTAGAGTACAGAACAAGACCCTGTCTTTAAAATTTAGATAAAGAAATAAAGTGAGGTATATTTTCACAATGTAGTGCTGCTCTGTCATAAAGGAAGATAAATTTGATTTTATTTGATAGATTTTATTTGTAAGGAAAATGGATGCACCTTGAGACCATTGTGCTTAGCAAAATAAATCACTCAGGGAAGGTTAAATATCTCATGGTTTCTCAAATAAGAGAAAAACAAAGCATAAAAAAGTAAAGGGGAGATAGAAGAAAATAAAAAGATGGACTTTATGGAGAGGAAAAGATTTATGGGTAAGAGGAAAGGAAGAAAAAATGAACAAGGTGTGACGCGTGAAGACAGCCATCTCTGCACGGACTGTTCCTATGGAGTGTTGCACATTCCTGCTAATAGAACAAAGCAGGTGCCGTACTCAGTTATGGACGTGATGTTTACAAAGGCCTGGGAAAAATAAGCTCCTTAAAAACTTAAGGATTAGTCAAGTTTGGGGGCTGAAGGTATAGAATAGCAGTTAAAGCAGTTGACTTGCAAATGCAAGCCCTCGATTCCCCAGCACCGCATAAAGCTGGGCATGGTGGCGTATGCCTGTAGCCTGTAATCCCGGCACTCAGAGGTTTGAGGCAGACAGATTGTTGTGGGTTCAAGGCCAGTTTGGGCTACATAGTGAGTTCAGGAGCAGCCTGGACTACAGTGACATCCTGTTTCAAAAAAAGATTAAAAAAAAAAAAGAATTCATCAGGTTTAGTGACAAATGGCTGCAATCCAGCACTCGAGAAAGCTGAGACAGGAGGATTCTGTGTTCATACCAAGCTTGGGCATATAGTGATTTAGCAAGACCCTATCTCAAAGAAAAAGTAAAAAAGGCTAGGGATGTAGCTCTGTGTGAAAGTCCTGAGTTCAGTCCCCAGTACAGCCAAAAAAAAAAAAAAAAAATTCCTTCGTTGGATGAGATGGCTATGGTATTGAAAAGTCTTAAAATTTTGACTGGAGGTGTGAGTACAGAGCTGAAAATAAGTATTTCAAACATGTTTTCCCCTAGATGAAGCAGATGATGATGATGATCCGGAGTATAACTTTCTTGAAGATCTTGATGAACCTGACACTGAAGATTTTCGTACTGATCGTGCCGTGAGAATCACCAGTGAGCTATGTTTCTTATAAGTCCTGCTCTTGTTTAGTGCATATGTACCTTACTTCATAGATTTTTGGAGCAGATGTTTGCCGCCCATCTAAGTTAAGATATTTAAGTTGTGTCTGTTTACTTTTCTAAGTCTTTAAATATATATTCAAAAGGCTGTCAGTGATTTGCACATTCTATAGTCATGCATTGAACTCTTTAATATTTGAGAGCTGGAGGAATAGCTCAGCGGTTAAAGCACTTGTTGCAAGCACTAAGTACGTAAGTACCCGATTTTGATTCCCCAGCACCACCTAAACTGGGCTTCTGGCGCACCCCTGTAATCCCTGCACTTGGAGGCTGAGACAGGAGGATTGCTGTGAGTCTAAGGCTAGCCTGACTGCATAGTGAGATCAGGGTCAGCCTGGGCTACAGTGTGAGACCCTGTCTCAAAAAAAAAAAAAAAAAAAACCCCAAAAAACAAAAAATTCTTACTATTTGATAAGGTTCTTCTTGGAATATCAAGATGAATTAGGGCACAGCCTCTGCTCTGTATAATGAGATTTTAGTAAGGAGAGGGGGTTACAATCAAAATGAATTACTATACAAAGTGATAGGTGGTTGACTTAAAGAGGTTACATAGTGGGCTACATAGTGAATTCAGGACCATCCTGGAAACTGGACAGCAAAGGAAGACCCTGTCTCAAAAAAAAAAAAAAAAAAAGGTAAATAATGTTATGAAATTTTGTGATTGAGCGGTGGTAATAAAGGTAAGCAGTGTTCAGGTCATAATAGATCTTTGTATTTTCAAAAAGAGTTTTAAGAGAAGTTTTAAGCAGGCAACTGATATAAAATGATTTGGATTTTATTTTTACTTGTATTTATTTAATTATTTGGAGATAGGGTCTTGCACTGTAGCTCAGGCCAGTCATGAACTTACTATGGAGCCCAGCCTGGCCTTGGACTCACAGCAATCCTCCTCTCTCAGTCTCCTGAGTGCTGTGCTGGGATGACAGGTGTGCACCACCACTCCTGACTTATATGTGGTGCTGGGGAATTGAACTTGGGTACTTAGCACTTGCTAGGCAAGTGGTTTAACTGCTGAACCATTCCTCCAGCCCCTGATTTAGACTTCAGAGTAAACACTTTGATTAAACTCAGTTTAATATATTGAGTTTTTGAATAAAAAGAACAACGCTGTATGCATTAAAAACAATTAGATAAGTTACCTCTAGACTTTTGTTTAAAAATTATATTATTGGCTAATGCTCTGATTATTGAAAACATAAATTTAAAAATCATTGATTTTTTTTACTTGGGAGCCTTAGGCAGGAGATTCATTTCAATCCAGGAATTCGAGATCAGAATGAGCAACATAGCAAAACCTCATCTAAAAAAAGTCATTTTTTTATTGAGGGTCTGTGTGACCTGGTACTGGAAATAGTATGTACAATGTGGAGAAAATAAGTTCCTGGAAGTATTTATTGGTATTTTTTTTTTCTTTGAGACAAAGTCTGACTATGTAGTCCAGGCCAATCCTGACCTCACTTTGTAGCCCACACTGGCATGGAACTCACAGAAATCGTCCAACCTTCCTGCCTCAGCCTCCCAAGTGCTGGGTTTACGGGCATGTGCCACCACATTCAATTTAAGTGGTGCTGGGGAATTGAACTCACGGCATTGCACTTGCTAGGCAAGTGTTCTAACCACTGTACTGTTCCTCTAGTCCCTCCCTACTCTGTATTTAAATAATGCTAGTTTTATCCTACAGTCCGATGTAATATTATTTTATTTCATCTTTATAATGTTAGAATATCCTTTCCTTTATGAAGATCTTCCATTTCAATAAATTATGATAAATTGAGGGGAAGGAAATCAGAGAGAAAGTATATATAATCCTCTGCATCTGAATCATTTCACTTAAGTCACCACTCTTTAGCTCAGCTTCCTATTCCTTGAATGGGTGGCAGTGGTCAAATCTTGATGCCTCTTCTCTCAGTCCAGCCGATCCCTTTATTGGGATATTTGCCAAAAGGTCTTTTTCCCCTATATTTTGCTATATCTTTGTTGATATTCTTAAACCTGGCCTCACCCACCAGTCCACATTAGAAAATAACTATAAGCATGTATTTCAAAAGACTAGTAAATTTGAAAAATGAGAAGAAAAGTTAAATTTCAAGTGCCTTAGCTGAATACTGGAAGGTACATGTTTGTACATTCACAGGGTTATCTTTATATCAATTAGTTTTCTTAGGGTAAATTTACATCAAGGACCTAATAAGTGAATTGCTAAACGAACTTAAAACTATATCACATTACTACATTAAATGAACTTGAATCTATATGACAAATATATTTAAAGTAACAGATACAAAGGTAAATTTAGTTATTTCAGAATTTTTTAACTTTCATAACTTAATTTACTCACATTTCACTGATTACTAACATTTTGCTAGGTTTGGTTGATAATTTTATCTGCCTACCCATCCATATATTCATACATACATATTTTTAAAAGATTTTATGTCAGTTTCCCATGTTGCATGTAATTATTCTGTTTTGCATACTACAATACTAATAATAATGATGTAGGGAGATTTCACAGATTTTGTAGAACAGCTGGTACTGTTTTAGAAGTATATCAATCAGATGATTTAATTACCAGTCTATTTTTCTTTTACATTTTCTCTTTAGATTTTACCTTTCCTCCAAGTTATTTTGGTGCTGCTTATCTTTTTGTCTCTCTAAAAGAGGATAAACTCATATTCAACATCAAAAAAGTGAATTTCTACATTAAACAAGATTAAGACTTTATCAGTGTGCTACATTAAATGGACTTAAATCTGTATCAAATCAGTATGCTTATTTAGTTCAGATTTTTTAAACTTTCCTATATTGTTTACTCATATTTCACTAATTATTAACATTTTGCCCTATTTGGTTTATCCTTTTGCCTGTCAATTCATCCCTAATTTCATGCATAGCATTACATTTTTCTCAGCTCATTTTCTAGCTGTTGTCTCTCTTTCTCTGGGGTCAGTGGTGTCACTGGCCTCCCTTTTGCTAAGTCTCCTTTAAGTATTGTCTGCAGTGCTGGCTCAGTGGCTGCAAATTTCTTTAAGCTTTCTATATCATGGAAAGTTTTAACTTCTGTCTCTAATTCAAAAGATAACTTTGCTGGATATAGCAGTCTTCGTTGGCATTTAAGTTCTCTTAGTGCTTGGATGACATTGATCCATGATCTTCTGGCTTTTAGAGTCTAGGTTGAGAAGTCTGAAGTTATCCTGATGGGCTTATCTTTGTAGGTCACCTGTTTTTCTCTCACGGCTTTTAGTATTCTCTCTTTGTGTTGGGTTTCTAATATTTTAATGATGGTGCATCGTGATGAGGATCTCTTCTGATCAAAGTTGTTTGGTGTTCTATATTCCTGCAGTAGTTCCATGCTCATGTCTTTTCTTAGATTTGGGAAATGTTCTTCAATAATATTGAACATGACCTTTAAGCCTTTTTTTTTTTTTTTTTTTTTTTTTTTTTTTTTTTTTTTTTTTTTTTTTTTTTTTTTTTTTTTTTTTTTTTTTTTTTTTTTTTTTTTTTTTTTTTTTTTTTTTTTTTTTTTTTTTTTTTTTTTTTTTTTTTTTTTTTTTTTT